>BQNB010139815.1:3874-17500 GCA_026074375.1 Tanacetum coccineum
TGACTTTGAGTAGTTGGGAGGGGTTTGTGCATAGCGTTACTGGGTCCATGACTGTCTTCAATGTCAAACTACACCTCAATGTTTCTGACAGCATATGCATTGACCCGGTTTCTGCCTAAGTGTATGGAGGGCTTCTTTATTTTCACCCTTTATCCTTACATTTCTTTTTCATTCTTTTTAATCATACCAAAGGACTTCTACACTAACTAGTGGATATCCCTGGGTAGATCCCTCCGGTTCTGGCTGGATCATGGGATCTGAATACCTAAGCCTAACCACCTTATAACTTCATAAATTTAAGAACATGGTCGGTCTTTTGGGTATTTCATCACGATCCTTCCAAAAACATTGAAAATTTCAATCAAAGTGTTTGATATAAATATCAAAAGATTTACACTTTGAGAGTTTTTCCTTGAGTATACCAATTTAACCACAGGTTTGGGTGATTCAGAGTCTAGAACTATTGGTTTCCTAGAAGTCACTTCATTAGTAGTGGTAATCCTAGTTAAAGGGCACGCATTTCCTACAATAGTGAAGGTCTGACGGTAGGCTCTCCCAAATAATATATCCTATCTGAGTGAACACTTTTCCTGTTGGTTTCCAAATATCTTTCTTAGATTTACTCGTTTTAGATTTACTCTTCTTAGGTTTAGCACGAAATTTCACATCATTCATAGAATTAGAAACACACACATTATCAGAAGATATGCAATCATCACTGTTAATACAGACATAATCAGAATTATCTTGTTTCTTGGAATTCTGCACAGATGCAGATCCATTAATTTTCACAGTACCATTCCTTTTATTCAAACTAGATTTAACGTTCCTAGGGTGAGCTTCTACTTTATTCTTCGAAATACTACTTGGTGTTTGCCGAATCCTATCATTCTTGGTATTGCCTGAAGGCTGTGATCCGCTAGCACTAGTAGAAAGTCTTACTCCTGTAGAATGCAACACACGTTTGTTAGAAACTATGTTTGAAGTCGAGTCTGTTTTTGTGTTTTCTGAGGATGTGAGTGATTCGGTAAACCTAACTTTCTTGTCCTTTTTCCTCGGTGTGACCTCAACTAATTGAGGACCAAAATTGTTGATGCTAGGGCAAGATCTACTTATGTGTGAAAGCAAATCCTGAATGACTTTGGTATACCTAAAGGCAGACTCTAAAAGTGAATCTTGAGGATAATTCGCTTTTACATGTTCGACTATATCCCTAAGGACCAAAGCTTCTTCCTGGGTATGCTTAATATACGAGGAGTGAGCAGTCCTTTTATTCAACAATTTGGGCGTGATTGGTTCCATATTATCCTTAGACACTTTTGGATCAACAGAGTGGGTCTCAGTAGCCTCCTTATCTAACGCTTTTCCTTTAAGTTTCCTTAACTCATTTTTTAGGGCTGCTATGACCAAACCTTGTTCCTGAAGTTTTGCATTTAAATCAGAAATTTCCCCAGACTTTATATTGACTTGTTTAATTAACGCATCACATTGTTCTTTTGATTGAACACGTTTTGGTTTAATCGAGTCATAAAGTTGTTTATAAGTCTGTTTCAAATGCTCATTCTCAGTAACAAGTTTTGTCACTCTATGTTCCAATTCAATGTTAAGAGTCTCAATTTCATCCATGTCCATTTTGACTGTACTATCATCCACATTTCCATTTAAGGACTTAATTTGCTCTTTCAACTTGACAATGACTGTGTCTTTTGCTTGAGACTGAGCTCTCA
Organism: Tanacetum coccineum; assembly: GCA_026074375.1. Classification (NCBI taxonomy): domain Eukaryota; kingdom Viridiplantae; phylum Streptophyta; class Magnoliopsida; order Asterales; family Asteraceae; genus Tanacetum; species Tanacetum coccineum. The sequence continues at coordinate 5,602 of BQNB010139815.1, forward strand.
ATTCACTTAATTCAAACAACTGAGTAAAACTTGGAGCATTTTGATTTAAAACACTGTTTTCTAGTTGAAAAATTTCTTGATTAAGTTGAGAATCAGCTTCCAAAGTGATGCAATGTTTTTCAAGAGTCGTAAAACTCTTACAAAGTTTATCGTAAGTTTCTTTATCAACAAAATCCTTTTTATTGAGAAGCTCAGTCTTGAGTTCGAGACACTTTTGACATCATTAACAGTTTCACCACCTTCATTCACAGTCAAATTCACAACAGTCTTTGCAATTCATTATCATTGGCTTGTGCAAGTAGAGTCGTTCTTTTCACTCAAACTTGATCATTTTAACTTCGAAAAGGTTCTGGCACTCAAGCGATGTTGTTCGACAGACTGTTCCATCTTGGTAAAAAGACTTTTTGGACATCGGCAAGTTCTTAACTAAGTATTGGTTGAAGTTATTGAAGGATATCTTTTTAATTCTTATATAAAACGGAATGATTTCATCTCGAAACAAGCCTTTTGTATGTTTAAAACCCCACGTCGCCCCTCATACGTGATGGCTGTTGTGGCAGTGGTTCTTTCTTTTGATAACTTATCAAAGCAGTAAGATATCGTTTTTAGCTCTTTCAAGCTTGTATTCACCATACTTAACTTTAGGAAAGTTCTTTTGGAAACCTCAACTATGATGGTTGTGGAAGATTGAGATGGGTCTAAAGCTGGTTGGGACGAAGTCGATTTCCAATAGGCTGTTCATTATAAATCAGATGACGAACAAATCGTTTGTTGTAATCGTTATTAAGAATAGCATAATTAATGGGTTTAGTGTTCACTCTATGTTTTACAACCATTGGATCTTGTTCTTTCAAAAAGCAATTTTGAACGACTTCTCTTCTCAAAGCCCCCCCCCCCCCCCCCCCCCACCACCCCCCCCCCCCCATTAATGTTCTTCCAGGAATCAGGAAATCACTTAGGTAATCTATTTTAAGAATGTATTTCCGTCATACAGCTTTGGTTTGGATCCCTGTGCTTTCTTCAGATAGAAAGGTTTTTCAAAACCGATAGCTTGTTTCGGTTGAATGATCATAACAAATTTTGGATTTAGTCATCATATGAACAGTTTGCGCAGATTGACCTCTTTTGAAAATGATGTTATCAAGTTGCTTAATTTTCTTTTCTAAAGCAATTTCTCTATCAATATTTGGTTTTCTACCATTTTTAATTCATTCTTGAGAATCTGAAATGTTTTCATTAAAGATTCCTGTTCTTGCATTTGTTCGAAAAAGGATTTTGTTACGACGTACAATCTCTGGCATACTGTTCATTGATCTGAAAAACTGTTTCAACTGTTTGCATTTCTTTAAATTTTTAACCTATTCTGTATATCTGTCAAGCTCTGTAGTCATAGCTTGATTGGACTTTTATTTACCAGATTAAACATTGGTGCATGTGCGTCACTTGGGTAGTTAATTGTTTCAAACATGATAAGATTGGACCATATTGTTGTAGCAGAGATATTAGAATTATGGGACAGTTTCCTGTTGTGTTTCACCTCAGTTACGGAATAAGAAATGTTATTGATATCACTGGGTTTATTTCAGTTTCTGTTGACTTCACTTTCTTTAGACTGTTCAGACTGAGTCCATTATCTGCTCACTTGATGATTAAATAATGTGTTTTAGATTATCTGGATTGAGTACCTCAGTGAGTGCATCTGAGCCATTCCTGGACAGATTCGCCATAAGAGCAATCTTGGCTGAGTTGAGTTCATCACAACATAGTCATAGGCATCACAGATCATCGGATGATAAGCAGCAATGTGGGTGATGACTGTCTGGAGAGGTTTGGAATTCAGGAAGTACTGGATCTTATGCCTAAAAAAGCTATTTCTGTACTCTGTTAAAGCTTGACCACGTTGCTTGACGATTGAACCAGCACAACTTTATCGTTGGAACATGTTACATCCAATTTTATCTTGGGCTTAGTACAACTGCTTGGACAATATGACCCTCCCCTTTGCAATTGTATACAAATAACGTCCGTTGTTTGGCACCAGTGTGTATTTTCTTGTTGTTTCCTAGCATAAGTAGTTTGTCTCCCCTGAAACAGTTTTGCACGGTTACTTTTTCCATCATAGATGATTAGCTTATTGACGAGGGTCTGACGATGTACTTGCTGTTTGTTAGTAGTAGGATACGAGATGTGAAAACAGCAGTTAAGAATGACATCATGTGAATTAATTACTCACATTGGATTCATCCCCTTTCTGGAACAATGGTACAAATAGCTGGAGTCTGGTTGGGAAAATTCGGTTGTTTTTGTTGTTGATAGGCTTGTGGGAGCATAATCCAATTGTGGGATTGTTGGTTGTGGAGATATAACGTTGATGGTGAACGGTGGATTGGTACTCATTTTGATGGTATAAGTAATTGAAAGACGGTGTTGAGTGATTGGTTGTGAATTGTTGCGTTTGATAAAGGTTGTAACAAAAACTGTGAAGATAATATGGTGAAACGTGAATTTGAGATAGAGATTGTGGGTGGAGTGTGTGATGAGATTGATAGGCTGGCTGAGTTAATTGGTGAGATGCAACTAAAGCAAAGGAGGAACGGGGTTGCATTTATGCTCCAAACGATACTTTATTTGCATGTCTTTCATGTTGTTGCAGGTAAGCATGAAGCTGATCAACATTGGTAGTGTGCAAGTCTTTGACCAATTTAACATCAGTAACAAATTTGCTCCATTCATCAGGAAGAGTGTTTAGAACTTGGTGTTAAAACTTGAAACTGCTCCAATGCATCTTGTAAATGTTTATATCATTGAGTAATAGAGCGACCTCAAGTAGTAATCATGTAGCGTCTCTCTTTCTTTGTAAGTGAACTTATCGAATTCATCTTACTGGCTTGCACTCACGTTATGTGTTTTTGTTAATGACGTTCCTTGCTTTAGCAGTTTTTATCTTCTCCCAAAGATCTTTTGCCACAGATGTTGACTCAAAAGAGCATAGATTTCACGTTGGTTACGGCCTTGGAGAATGATTGTTTATTGCTTTGATGTCGCAATCTCTTGAAAATGGGGCTTCAGGCCTTTGGAGTCAGTTACAACATATTCATTAAAGCCTTGTTACTCATCTCAGGGATTGAAGGCAAACAGTGGTCCTTTTTCATCAGAAACAAAGAATCTTTTACATGTGGTCGATTCATCATACAAGTTCCATTATGCTTTTCCATGAATCATACAAGTGTTTTTTCAAGCATCGATGGTTTGTTGTCTCACCCAGATGAGAAGGACTTATTAGCAAGGTCGTTCATATGTGGTATCCAAAAGATTAAAGATTGATCGTTGGTGGGTTAGAAAGAATTGTGTTTGGTTATGTTTATTTTTGAGTCTTGAGATGATACTACACGGGGATTTTACAATCTAGACAAAAAAACCGAGAAAAAAAATATTTGTTTCACGAGATTTTCAGTCAAAGAAAGAACCGTATATTTAGAAATGTTGTTTGTTAAGTTGAATTTAATTTGGTTTCACTAGTCGGTTGACAAAAAATTAACTGGTTCGGTCTTGTCTAGTTCGATTGTCATCTAGTTCGGTCCTAGCTAGTTCGGTTGTCATGGTTCGGTCCTAGCTTAGTTCGGGTCCCCAAAGTAAGAGATCGTTCGGGTTCCCAATAAAAAGTAGCCAAGTTCGGTTCCCAAAGTATTGGCTTTGTTCGGTTTCCCAATTAAGAATAGCTAGTTCGGTTCCTAAAGTAAACAGCTCGTTCGGTTCCCAAGTAAGAATAGCTAGTTCAGTTCCCCAAAGTAAATAGCTCGTTCGGTTATGCTTGTTTGATTCCAACACGAGCGATTCGTTCGTTCCAACTATAGTAATCTAGTTCGGTTCTCCTCGTTCAGTTCCAACTACTACGAAACTCAAATTTTCAAAACTCAAAAAGACACAATTTTTAATGGTTTTATAGCAAAAAATTCTTGTACAATAGTGATACTAACGCCTATAGAACAATAAAAAATGATGACTTTATGTTTTTAAGCCAAAAAATTTTGAATAACTATTTTGCTCTTTGTAAAGTTTTGAACACAAATTCAAACACAAATTAAACAACACACTCCATGGCTCACTTGTACAATTGAAGACATTCTAGTAATTTCTTATCAAACTAAGAACAAGAGTGAGTTGTCTGGTGTTTGTTGTGAGGTTAGAGATTAGAAGGATGGAAAATGGAATGAAGTGTATTTGATGAAATGTTACAAATGGGAACACCAACCTCTCCAAGGCTAGGAGAGGGCTTATATAGGTCTTAATGTATCCGGCCCAGGTTTTAATGGGCTTCTCATGGGAGTTGGGCCGGTCTAGATTAATATCTAATTATTATATAACTACGAGCTTAAGACTGTTACAACTTGGAAATGTGACCGACACTTTATTGTTTCAACTAATCGGCGTCATCCCTAGATGATCCCTTCAACATCATCTCCATATCTCCCCATCTATAGGATAGTCAACCGGACATCCTCGGTTCATTCATCCTCATAATCCTCTGGATCCTATTTGATTTCGAATCTCAACAACATATCCTGGTGACTTAGCAGTAGGTGAAACAACAGGAGACAATGGCTGCTCCTCAACCGGAAACACATGCTCATCCTCCAATGGTATATACTCAGGGTATATAGGCTCTAACACGTAGTCAGGATCATGTGCTTGTATGAACATAGGCTCATGCTCATCCTCGTCCTGTGGTACTGGGAGGATTCTGGGATCCCTTTGGGCCTGGTATGTAAATCCATATAGTGATGGTTGGGGCTACCGGCTGTATAGGGAGTCCATCGTATCCTAATACGATGACTCGTGGGTGATCACCGGTACATATACTTCCTCATCGGCTCCCCAGAAGACTCTACCTGGCTCGGAGTCGGTATAGACGGAAGTGAGGGTGACAGCGGATGATGCAGAAGACATGACTACTGCAAAAAGCAAAAATAACTTATATAAGTTTTACTTATAAGACTCTTATAGTCATTAATATCGTTAGTATAATTTATATACGCACTATATCAATATGTAAGCACTTTAGTTAAACTACTAATGCTAAAATAATGATGTCATGTGAGCATATATCTTAAGATGCAAACCGAGTAATGTATGTATATCCCGATCCAATCCCATTTGTTGAAAGCAGGTCATTTCTCTCAAAGTGTTTGAAAATGGTTTTTAGTCCTTGCAACACCCTTCATTTCAGCGTCATGTATAGCGGAAGGGTCAAATGGTGTTACGTCATAGCACAATAACTCAAAATATTAGATACGACTAAAGAGAGTTTTAAGAAAATTTATTCATCCGAATGATAAAAGTTTACATCACGGTACCCAAATATGTTTTACAACATCATATAAGTTTCTTACAAAAAAACATTTTCGAATGAATAATTATTTAGGGGCCTTCGTTATCTCATCAATCCGAATTACCTTCAAAGTACCTGAGATTTAAACATCTAAAAACGTCAATCATAATGTTGGTGATTCATAGTAGAGTTATATATATATATTTATATATAATCAATTAAAATTTTCCAACACAAGTATCATTTTCAAAAATTATCGGGATTTACGATGTGGAATCAGGACAACGTATATAGGGGGATTATTATAAGCCTCATGACATCGAACCTTACCATATATTTAGTATAATGCCCACTATACACCCTCGCTATGAGTGTATCTTATTCTCTATACAATGCATCCGTGGTGTTATGTTCCTAACACAAGACGATAGCTAGTCGTCACGGATCGGAGGTGGTAATCTCCAAATAGTACTATTTCATGTATAACGTTATGCCTTATGCCGGGCCATATTAACAATTCATGATATTTCTGCTGCGGATTTTTTATTTAGCGAGTTAAAGCTAACTGATAATAATCAAGGCTACTAGAATGCATCGGTGGTCCCTTGTGTTTTTATTTTAATAACAAGCTGTTTATCCCACCTTCGCGGTTTTAAAACAATTTAAATAAAAATGCAGAGGCTATGAATTCACCGTAAGAACAAGTGGTAAATCAGAAAATTATGAGTCTGATGCTGAGCGGGAAGTACTTCTAAGCACTCCTAAAATACGTGAAACGTAATTTTAGTACGTAGGAAAGTGACAATACGTTGAAAATTAACATGTGATCATGAGATGTGTTTCCGAGATAAGTTATGGCATTTCACTCAGAACTTACCCAAGTCCTTTTTTAATCCCACAAAATGAATGTGACCTGGTTTATAGTCTAATGAACATTCTACCAAAGTTTCGGCTTCTAACTTTTATTTTATCCCGGTGTACTATACGTTTTACAATTTTTAAACTAGACGTAAAAACTAGGTTCCTGAATTTAACTTTACTTCATGGGCTCATATCTCCTAGTTCACAAATGTTCTATAGATGAGGCTTTCACCCCTGGAAATCTATTTGAGTCTAGTTTCAAGTAATGCAAGTCTCAAAATTTACCAAAGTTTTGATAACTATGTTTAAAAGACCATTTTACCCCTCGTTGTCCAAAACAGAAAGTTAGCAAATTTTTTACCCTTTATCAAAATGGCCATAAATCCCAAACCAAGATAGCAATGAAGGTGAGGTCAAAGGCTATTGTTTCCTTATGATGTCTACAACTGTCCCAATAAAAAAAATCTATTATTTTATGGCAAAAATTTGGAGTTTAACTCGTATTCTAAACACATGTCTAGATTTGACCTATTTTTCTTGTTTTGGCATAACTTCACTATACTATAAGGAGTTGGTTGAGCATACCATCTTATCCCATGATACTAAGACTGTATCCTTCCAGCCATTTAATTTAGTCATAATATCCAGGCCAATTTTTTTAGAAATCACCACGTTTGCTACTGTTTTTCAAAACGGTCCCATATTTCAACTTCAAAACCTTTTTAAACATCATTTTAATTATCTAAGACCTAACCCAATGCCATAACTAATCCAAAACACCCTCAAGATCATAATCATATATATATTTACAGAACTTAAACATCCATTTTCATGGATTAAAATTAAAGAAAACAATAAATAAAAAAAAGGTAGAACAAATAAAAGAAGATTAAGGCTTACAAAAATGAAGATTTAGACTAGTGAATCAAACAAAAACCCTCCTTTCTTGTGTTGGCTGAATTCGAACCAATGTAACACAAGATTAGCTAGCTTCTAATCTTCTTCTAATGATGATAACACTCTTCAAATCAAAACCCCACTCAAACCCTCAAGAAAACCTCAATAAACTAGCCCTAACTTCTTCAAATCTTCAAGAAAAACCACCAAACTTTGCAAGAGGCTTAAGGGTGGTGTTATAATGGATAAAAGGAGTATAAAAAATTTGTGTGATGGTGGTGGTGATGGTGCTATTTTCAGCAGAAATGGAGCAAAGAAGAAGAGAGAAAAGTCTATTTCTTTTGAGATTTGCATGTATGGGATAAAGAAATGGGAATGATGGTGTTATAGGAAATGTGGAAAAAAATTGAAGAGTTTGTGTGTGTGGTTATTGCTATACCTGCATAGGCTTTGGGTTGTGGGCAGAGTGCAGGTGGCAAACTTAACCTGATTTTCAATAGCACAACCACTGATATTGAACACTGATTCCATCTTTTCAATCCACCGAGTTAAACCGACCACGCCTTCCGTTCCTTTGAAATTCAAAGGTTGACACTTCATGAAGTCAGCGTAGAAACAAGGGCGCGCAGTTTGCACGTTCCTTCGGTTATCCTCGTGTGAACTGTGGCTTCCGTCTCCATTAGTGGAGTTTCGCAGAAGAGCTTGATCAATCATAGCTTGAACGGATTCTGGAGTCATGTTGTTTGGGTTGGTGTTGCTAGTAGGGGTATTCTGTCCTCGTCTGGTCGTAGGTGCCATGATTTGTCTAGATCACAAAAGACAAAACATGAGGTTACAATTATGACAAGATATATAATAATTTACAGATGAGATAACAACACAAGAGAGGTATATAGTACAACATAACACATCTATTTCATTCATAACTTGGAAAATTTTACATGAAATAGTTTTTGGTACACAAAATACAATACAAAAGATCTAAGGCTATGCTAGCGGGGAAAACCCCTAATACTTAACATGCCTGTACAACGACCTAGCAAGACAAAATAACATAAACCACTAGATGTGACTATCAGCATCCCCAGAAGCATCCTGGTGATCTGGAATCCTAGCATCTGGTCCTGGCTGTCTAGCTCTCCTCTGCTGCTCTCGATGAGCTAACAACTCGGCCTGCATGTCACTCATCTCTCGCCTCATGTCTCTTATCACTCGGAGAGTCTCTGCCATCTGTGCCTAACGCCTACAATTATCTCTCGAAGTGCTGCCATCTCAGCCTGCTGCATCTGGAAACGAGTCTCATATACCTGGTGCTGTGTCTGAATAAGAGTACTATGTAGCTGTAGCTGTGCCTGATGTGCCTGGATATGGGTCTCGTGTGCATACACATGATCATGGTGGGTTTGAAGCTCCTGATGGGTCGCCTGACTCAATCCTATCGAGTGAGCCCAAGCCTCTCGGGAAGCATATGCCTCCTCATCCACAATCCATACTGTCTCTTGGAGAGTCATCATATCCCCCATAAGTAAGTCGACCCGCTGCGAGTCCATATCGACTCGCTGTGATATACGAGTCCTACCATCCTGAGCATCCTCTAGTAAAGCATACAAGTCCTGTGTATCACGCTCATGGAGCTCAGAAAGCTCTGTAACCCTAGTATTGACCTCTCCCACAGTCATAGGTGCTATCTCAAGAACTGCCTCTGCCGGATCTACCCAAGTATCCCTAATACCATACCCAACCTCACTAATCCACTATCGTCTCGCTTCAGCATCTACTGTGCTGACAAACCTATAATCTACCCCTCGACAGTTTATATGTATTGTTATCACTTGTGTGGTGGTGCACATGTTTATTGTATTTGTCTTTACGTGATGGCTCTTGAGAACGTATACGTGTTGTTAATAAATATTCATATTTATTAAGTCATGTTTTAACTCGTATAATACCTGAATAATATTATAACGCGTTCGATTCGTTAAGTGTTTATTAAAATCACTTTTGTTTATTAAATACCCTTAGGTTTTCTATAATTACAAACAGCCCCTAGGTTTATGAAATATATACTATTTACATTTTAAACCCTTAAGTTTTCACTTGTACACTTTTGATCCTTCAACTTTACAAAATTACCCTTTTGATCCTTATACTTTCAAAATTACCCTTTTGGTTTCAGAAGTGTTCAAAACAGCCCCTAGACTTTGAAAAATCAGCTTTTGGCCGTTTTAACCCTCAAGTTTGCAAATTGACACTTTTACTCCCTTAACTTGTAAAAATCGCATTTTAAGCCCAATTAAATCCTAACAAGTGGCATTAGGTTTCATTAAGCTCCAATAAGCCATATAAGCTGGGTCAGCTTATAAATGAGCTCGGATGAGCTTATTTAGGCTTATTGGACCTTATTGGGCCCGTTAAGGTCCAATAAGCATTTAAAAGGTCCAATTAAGTTTTAATAAGCACATAAGCTCTTATTTGACTTAATTAAGCTTATATAAAACTGTTAAGCTGGAAAATAAGCTCGGGTGAGCTTATTTAAGCTTATTCGAGCTTATTGAGCTTGATAACCCAATAATCTTAACCCGAAAGTTGTAAAAGGTTTTTACCAAGTAATCCAACTTATTTTATAGACTTGATAAGCACTTTTAGGTCTGTTTTCTATTTAGCTTATTCAATAAGCCAATAAGCTCGTTATTAGGATTTATGGGTCCAATAAGAACCCGATAAGCCCTTTTAGCCTTTAGGCTTATTCACTTAAGGTCCATTAGCATTTTACAAGTTTATTAAGCCCATTAAAGTGTATAAGCTCACCAATAATCTGTTTAGGCTTATTGTGGCTTATTGGCTCTCATTTAGACTCGATAATGGGCTAACAAGCCCATTAAGGGTTCGGTTAGGATCCCTAAAGCTTTTTATGGTCCATGTAAATCCAATAAGCATGGTTAGCCCCTTAATATGCTCATAGATCTTTTTAATAAGCCACATACTCTACTTCCATGGTCTGATAGGCCTGTTAGGCTCCCATAGTGGGCTGTCAAGCCCAAGATGACCCGCAAGTGGTCATTTGGTTTACTTATTAGTTTCTAGGGCTCTAATCCCTTTGTTAAGCACTCGTTAAGATTTATTAACCACGATTAATCACATGCATTCGTCCTAATTGCTAGTGTACGCGTTCCCAAGCCAAGCCATCACGTTTCTATGGAAAGTTAACGCATAGTTTTCGTGTGTTTAATACAAACGAACAAATGATCACCATGGTTCTCATTCTAGCATTTTAAATGAAATGTTTAAGCCTTAATTCGATGTTTCGTCACGTTTTATACACGTTGTATATACTAGCACCACACAAGATCAATCATACGTATAATTAATGTGCGTGAACCATGCATGAGTCGAACCATGCATGCTCATGCCCACGTAATTTGTCCACACAAAATTACGTGACTTATATAACTAGACATGCAAACAAACGAATGGAGAAATGACATGAATGGCTTAATTCGACTTACAAGGGTCCTAGAGACTTGGTTCGAGTATTGTAAGACAACACAAATGCGTTTACACCCAAACGTGTATAAACCCTAAGCTTCAAAGCTTTGTATACCCGAATCCTTAGCTCGTGTACCTTCCTATGAGCTTGTATGAAAATCTTAATGTTACTTGTATCCTTGGAAGCAAATGTGGGAGCGTATGGGTTCGGTTATTTTATAACCCGAATGAAAAAGGAAAGGAATGAGTATGGTTTAGCTTTGAGAGAATTTGTGAGTTTAGGAAATGTGTTAAGTGACAATGTGAGTGAGTATTTATAGGCTCATGACTTAGTTAGCTCTCTCTAGTCCTTGTTTAACCACAAACGAGCCATAAGTAGTGGTTTTTGGGGTTTCTAGTTAACCTCACATTGTATTATGCTAAACCACTCAAGTACCATTCTTAATTACACAATATTGTACAAGATTTGCTAGATACATGAAATCTTATGGCTTGTGTGTGTGATTTGATCTTAGCCGCGACATCCAAGAGGCTAAAAGAGGTTCATTGTGTAATAAGCTTAGAAGAGACAATTAGTACAAGGTTTAATTAAACATGGGATGTACAAGTACTTTAGGGATCATTAGGGATTTTCTAGTTGTTATTAGCACATGGGACGAATTTTGTGTGGGTTAATCTTACCCATATTCGGCCCTAGTGGCTTGTTAACACAAGAATTATATAAATTTTGTGTTTAAGGATCAAATGTGGGGGGTATTGGTTTGAGTCTAGGTAAGCCTAGGTATTTCCGAGGTGTGTCTAAATGTATTTTATTGAGAAACGTAAGCCTTTTACGTGACCAATAAAAATTAAAACACGCAAATTTAATAATTATCTTCCTAATAATTATATAACACTTGATTGACGTAAACTTTAATTTATTTGATGACCGTTTACATTGTATGATTATTTCTATTCTACGCGATTTAGCTTAAAAGTTAAATTAAAAGTAAACGCGTATCGGACCAAAATAAATAGTGACGAATAATAGGAGTCGTAAAATGACTTGAAATTGAGAAATGTTATAGTCTCCACCCGTTAAAAGAGCTTTATCCTCAAAGCTTAAGACCTTGTAGTGGATGACGAAGCCTGGTTTATGAAAAGCTGCGGGTATTTCTGTTTGAACGAATCTTCACGTTCCCAGGTGAATTCAGGACCTCTCCTAGAGTTCCAGCGAACCTTAACCAATGGTATCCGGCTTCGCTTCAATCGTTTGATCTCTCGTTCCATGATTTCAACGGGCTCTTCCACAAACTGGAGCTTATCGTCAACGTGAATTCCTTCTAA
>BQNB010139816.1:0-15613 GCA_026074375.1 Tanacetum coccineum
TCGTAAATGGCAAAAAAGTATATTTTATTTATATAATTTAAACTTTCAGAGAATTGTACATTAAGTAGTTTAGGGTGTGTATTGAAAGTTTTTTTAAATATATATACATTAAACTTCAACATTTTTTTTAAAACCGCAAGTATGTCGTATGTCAGAAGCATTGCAATATTAGGCTCCTTTTTTTTTGCAATTCGAAGATCTTTCAGCCGGTGTTTTGATCTGAATGAATCGGTAGATATGTGTTATATATTTGAAAAATAAAGTTTATTATATAAAAAGTCATAAATAGTTAAAAATTGAGGGTACGTTTTGTAATTTTTTTTGCTATTTTTATTAAACTTTAACATTTTTTATAAAATTGTGCGTATGTCAGAAATATTTCAATATTGGGCTCGTTTTTTTCGCAATTCGAAGATCTTTTCGATGGTATGAATCGGTAGATATGTGCTATATATTTGATAAATAAAGTGTATTATATAAAAGGGTCATAAATAGTTAAAAGTTGAGGGTCCGTTTTGTACTTTTCTTTTTATATTTGATTTTGTGCCAGTTCTTTCGTTGGTGGACTACGGATTTCGAGCCGGTGAAAAACGTCATCGTTTTGCATCGGAAATGATATATACAAGCAAGATACCCCACGCGCTATGGCGGGGCATAATTTTTTTGCTAATCGATTTCGAATGAATATTGAGTGGGAATGTGTCCACGCTTTGCGGATGGCTGACTTGTATGCAACACATGTATTTTATTTCACTGAGCATTTTTTAACAATCACGGAATTTGAATGAGTATTTATTTTTGGGGTGAAAATATACGTTATTTATAGAGCAAACGACTTTTAGTATGTATATAAATATAAATATGAATGCGAAATATGTTTCTAAATACATTCGTAAATGGCAAAAAAGTATAGGTTATTTATATAATTTAAATTTTCACAGAATTGTAAGTTCGTGACCCTTGTCGTTTATTTTTAAGTTATTTGGTAGTTTAGAGTGTGTTTTGAAAGTTTTATTTTTAAATATATATACATTAAACTTCAACATTTTTAATAAAATCGTATGTGTGTCATAAGCATGGCAATATTAAACTCGTTTTGTTCGCAATTCGAAGATCTTTCCGTGGGTATGTTGTGATCTGAATGAATCGGTAGATATGTGATATATATTTGAAAAATAATGTTTATTATATAAAAAAGTCGTAAATAGTTAAAAGTTGAGGTACGCTTTGTATACTATTTATATTAAACTTCAACACTTTTATAAAATCGTGCGTGTTTCAGAAGCATTTTAATATTGGGCTCATTTTGTTCGCAATTCGAAGATCCTTTTGATGGTATTTTTTATCTCAATGAATCGGTAGATATGTGCTATATATTTGATAAATAAAGTTTATTATATAAAAAATTCATAAATAGTTAAAACTTGATGGTCCGTTTTGTAACTTTTCTTTTTATATTTGATTTTGGGCCAGTTCTTTTTTTGGTGGGTTAAGGATTTTGGGCTAGTGCAAGACGTTGTCGGACACACCCGCAATGGATCAAAACCACAAGGACTAAACCCGGTGAAAAAAAACCACAGGGACAATAAATGTAGGATTCGGCAATCCCGTATCTTGGCGTGGCAACCCGACTTGAACCGGTTTTTGCAGCCATGGCTGGTTCGGATCACTTTGATCCGGTTTTTGTATTTGCACATATGAGCCTGACTCACGAAATGAGGCTATTTTTGTTTCGGATTACATATCCGGCTAATGGCTTATTTGGTTTTGAGGTTATGTTTCATTACCTCACTTTTTGTGATTATTTTGAAACTTATTTCGGGGTTTATATAAGATATACATACGTCCCTAAGATGTGTAAATTGCATAAATCGTCCTTGTGGTTTAGTGAAAGTTGCGGACAAAAGTGAGAATGTTTGTATCTTGGCGTGGCAAATTTACAGCCATGGAAGATGTATCATCTTTTTTCTAATGTTTTAAAAACAGGTTTTGGAGCTATCATCCTCCTATATGTGTTTTAGTTACAAAAGGAGGAAAAGGGAGAACAAATATATGCTGTCATAGTATATTTTAAAGAAATAAGTTAAAGGACGGGTTTTTGAAGAAATAAGTCATGGGTTCAATTTCAACGTTCATTGTATCTTGATCGTTAGTAAAGGGTGAGTATGCCGACCAAAAAGGCTGATAATTTAATACCTTTTGGAGAGAAATCAATATGTCAATTTCGTGAAATGGCAAGAAAAGGAAAAGAAAAGAAAAGAAACGTTGAGAGTGGATGTCAAAAACCAAGCCCCGAAAAGATCGGCAACCGATGGAGCAGTAAAAAAACACACATCGGCCTAACGTGTATGCGAGCTCGCAAAATAAAAAAAAAAAAAAAAAAAAAAAAAAAACTTTGAAGAAATAACCTCACTTTCAAAAAAAAAAACGAAAAAAAAAATACAACGTCAACTCTAAAACCCGAAGACTCAAACATTGACAGCAGTCCAGAAACAAAAAAAAAAAAAAACAAAACAAACAAAAAAATCAAAAACTATAAAAACCAACAACCATCTAACCAGAAACTAAAAAAAAAAAAAAACGATACATAAGAAAACAAAAAAAAAAAAACACCTAAAACAAAAAAAAAAAAAACGAAGATACGAAAGACAACCCACAGACTAAAAAAAAAAAAAAAAAAAAAAAAAAAAAAAAACAGATGTAACACTAGAATTAACGCCTGCAAGAAAACCCACGTCATAAATGAAGAAAGTACAGAAAAAAAAATCCCTTTCGGCCCTTAACCATCGTCTGGCATCAAACAACCAAGTGGGCAGTCTCAACTTTTATGTCTAACATGTCAACTAAAATATACTTATCACTTATCCATCACTTTCATAAATTCTCATTCATAATTCGTTCTTCATTTACCGAGTAACGATTGAAAGTTTAGGGTTTATATTGAAGGTTTAGGGTTATATTGAAGGTTTAGGGCTATATTGATTGATTATTTGATATTTAACGAGTTATTGTTCATCGTGCTTGCCATTTGATTGCGGTTAGTTTTAGTAAGTGTTACTGTTTTTGTTGTTAATTTTGAATGCCATTCGTTTCGTTTAAATTTCAAATCTAATTGATGCAATTAGTGATTATGAGTACTTTTTGGTTATGTGAATTTTGGATTTTCGTCAATGATCGGCTACTGTTGTTGTACTTGATCTTAATATGTTTGATTATGTCATACGTTGACTTATTTCACCAAAAAGCCTGGCTTACATATCCTATCGTATTAAATTTATCTCAGCCTACTTGTTCGCATTGCAATTTCTACTTTTGAGCGAATAAGTACTACTATTAATATCATTCCACCTAATGCAACACATAAGTCTCAAGTGAGACTTGAACCCACGCCCTTTTTGGTGCCTAAGTTACCCCCGATACCGTCACTATGAATGTGTCTTGGTGGGGCAATAGTATATCTATCTAGATGGTAATGTGAAAGTTACAGCACTTGATTATTCACATTGCAACCAATAGATATATTTTTACCCATGTCTGATTTATCCTCTTAACATGGTCAAAAATCCTACATCGACATAAATTTAACGCTCTTCGAGTCTGATCCTCATAAACATGATCACTTTGTTATTGTTTTTGCAGCATAAGCAAATCCCAAACACTATTATTCATTACAATGCATCGTATTAGCATTCTGTTACATCTCATAATTAACAACATTCAACAACCCTTGTAAGATCAACACGAGTCGCATGATTCTCTTTATTTCCATTTACTTATCTAGCTAATGAAAAATGTTATTTGAAAGTGGGGGAGACAGTTTCTTGCCCACAGGCGATGAAGTTATCTTTGCGTGTTTATATTTTCAGACTACAAGTCACTCGATAATGGGTGAATAATCGGACCTTAACTGGCGGGGAAAACCAACCTGAATTGTGTTTTTAGCCATGGCGGCTTCCGATCCCTTTTTATCCGATTCCATATGTGCACATCTGAGCTAAACAATTTTACACAGACTAAATGAGGTAATTTTTCCTGGACTATTAGTCAAAGGTGTACGAAATCACTAATATACCTTCGTCTTCTTTCCCACTTTGTGTTTTGTTTAAGCTAGCAGTACTAACTTAGACCAACAGTACTAACATATAACTAGCAGTACTAATTTCAAGTTAGTACTGGTAGTATTGCTGTTAGTACTGTTGAGCTTATATTATTTTATTTAGCTTAATTGCTTTTGTATTTGCTTATTTAGAGATAGTTTAGCTCATTTGATTTGTCTTAAGTTTATTTGAGCTTATCCGTGCCTTAGTGTAGAAGTTTTAAGTATTTTTGCCATTTCTAGCTTTTGTTTTTGTTCCAACTTTTTCTCCTTGCTTTTTATATGATTTTGCTTAGTTTTATCAGTTTTAGTGCCAAATCATTCCTTGTGACATTCAAACACAAATCATCAATCGTCTTGCGATTTTCCATCTCTAGCCTCGTTGGGACAAAACGACCCGGGAACACTCTATACTGCTCTCGGTTTTATTGATCTTGTTTCTAAACTATTCTTACTATATATATTTTATATTTTATTTTAAGGTGTAGTTTGCAAGCAATCATCATACATTGACTTATTTCTCCAGAAAGCCATGGCGGATGTATCCAATCGTTTAATTTATCTCAGTCTACTTATTCGCTGCAATTTCTACTTTCGAGCGATCAAGTACTACTATTAATATCATACCACCTAATGCAACACATAAGTCTCAAGTGAGACATGAACCCACGCCCTTTTGGTGCCAATGTTACCCCCGATACTGTCACTATGAATGTGTCTTGGTGGGGCAATAGTATATCTATCTGGATGGTAATGTGAAAGTTACAGCATTTGATTATTCACATTGCAACCATTAGATATATTTGCACCCATGTCTGATTTATCCTCTTAACCTGGTCAAACATCCTACATCGACATAAATTAAATGCTCTTCGAGTCTGATCCTCATAAACATGATCACTTTGTTATTGTTTTTGCAGCATAAGTAAATCCCAAACACTATTATTCCTTACAATTCATCGTATTAGCATTCTGTTACATCTCATAATTAACAACATTCAACAACCCTTGTAAGATCAGCATGAGTCGCATGATTCTCTTTATTTCCAGTTACTTATCTTGCTGATGAAAAATGTTATTGAAAGGTGGGGGAGACTCTTGCCATAGGCGATGAAGTTATCTTTGTGTGTTTATATTTTCCGACTACAAGTTACTCGATAATGGGTGAAAATCGACGTGTAATTTGGCAGGGCAAACCAACCTGAATTGTGTTTTCAGCCATGGCGGCTTCCGATCCCTTTTTATCTGGTTCCCTTTTTACTTGTGTGCTTAAGAGGCTGTGATGATAGATCTTGGATGAGTCTGAGTGGATTCGAGCAACGTTGAGATTATCTGTGTCTTGGCGGGGCAACATGTTCAGTTTGCAGCCATGGCAAATGATTCTCGTTTTCTCTATTGTTTTACATATTTGAGCCTTATTTGCATTACAATTTGTACTTTGGCATGATTTGTGTATGATAGATTGATTTGTGTTGTGTTTTATCCCTACGGGGTTATATCAACTGTGAAATTTTTTTGGAAATTTCTGTAGAAGCAAATCCAAACACGATATACGCTGCACTTTGATGCAGCTCATTATCTCTGATTATTTCAAATGCCGTATCTTAAATATTTATTGAAGTTAGAAAGGTAAAAGAGACTCTTATCACAGGCCATGAAGATATTCATTGTTTCCGAGTATAGGTTACCGGGTGAAATTTCATCCCGTATCTTATCGGGGGAGGATTCAGTGTCCCTTTTATCCGGCCCCATATTTGCACATCTGAGCCTAACAATTATGCACTCCTACGAAATGAGGCTATTTAAGAGGTCTTTGACTTTTGTTGGTGAAACTTCTTTCATGCCTATGATTTTCATCTTCCAGAACTTGTTGATATATATGAAATTGTCCCTTATTATTATTTATGTAAGCTGCAGCAAAATCATCAATATGTTTTGTCCTATTTGCCACTAACTATCCCTTGCCGATACTGTTGGCAAATATCATCCATATGAGGGAGAACGTCTAACACATTACACCCTATGATTTTCAAGTAAATTGCAAAAATTATCTTTGTGGTTTGGTGAAGGTTGTGGAAATGTCAAGTGTAGTCATGTGTTTATGAGGCTGTGTCTGTGATGATAGAATTTGAATGTGTTTGAGTGATTAATATATGCTCGTCTTCTACCCTACTTTGATTTTCTGTTAAATTTATAACTGAAATTATTTGTTTCTTGGCGGGGCAAATTGGTAAATTTACAGCCATGTCTGTGATGATGATTTTGTTACTGTTGTTACCGCAGAAGCAAGTCCAAACACGATATATGTTGCTCTTAGATAACATGTTGTCCCTTTTCCTCCTTTGGATCATCCTCCTCCTAAATCAAGAAATCGTACAAAGTAAGTTGAATATTATCGTTACGAGCCAGGAGATGATGTTTTTTCCTCATCCGGTGGCTATAATATCAATAATCCACCATGTAAAGTTGTGGACAAAAGGTGAGATTGTTCGTATTTTGGCGGGGGAAATTGGTAACTTTGCAGCCATGGTGGATGTATCCTCTTATGAGTACAAGTCTTTAGTTATTTTACCTTTTTATATTAATCCTCTTTATTCGGATTGTTTAATTTATCTAAGCAATTTGTACTTTTCTGGAGCAATTTGTATTTTGGAACGATCAAGTATGAAAGGGTTGCTTTAGATAACTGGAAATGAAGAATTTCTGTGCATTTGAGTTTTTCTTACCATGGATATATCGACATTGGGTGAACGTCGGTCCGTATCTTGGTGGGGCAATCCAACCTGGATTGGTGTTTGCAGCCATTGCGGAGTCTGATCCCCTTTTATCCGGCTTCATATTTGCACATCTGAGCCAAAAAAATTTACACTTAGACGAAATGAGGCAATTTTACAGAGGGTTGACTTTTACATGGTCAAACTTCTTTCATGCCTATGATTAATAGTTGTTGATTTTGACCGCCAAGCACCGATTTTGACCTCCTAGTAGTACCGATTTTGACCGCCAAGCACCGATTTGACCGATTTTGACCCATATTGACGAAAATCGAGTTTTTTGTCCGATTAGTGAAAAAACGTATCGGTTGACCCCCGATAAGCGATATGTCAGTGATATATCGGCCGCCAAGGCCGATATTTACAACACTGCCTTCAAGTAGGTTGGTGTAGCTACTTGAGGGTTATTGGCTCACCACGATTCGAACCTCAGACCTTTTTTTGGGTAATCATGATTTTTCCTCCTCCGCTGCTATAATACGATTAATCCACCATGTAAAGATGTAGACAAAAGTAAGATTGTTCATATCTTGGCGGGGAAAATCGAAATATATGTAGCCAACCATAGCGGATGTATCATCTTTTTCTCATTGTTTAATTTATCAGAGCCTACTTGCTCGCATTGCAATTTGTACTTTGGAACGATAAAGTATGAAAAGGTTTTTTTGGTTCGTGTTTTGTCAAATGATTAATATATGCTCGTCTTCTACCCTACTTTGATTTTCTGTTAAATTTATAACTGAAATTATTTGTTTCTTGGCGGGGCAAATTGGTAAATTTGCAGCCATGTCTGTGATGATGATTTTGTTACTGTTGTTACCGCAGAAGCAAGTCCAAACACGATATATGTTGCTCTTAGATACAGATGATTATCTGATTATTTCAAAAGCCGTATCTATAAAAACTTTTTGTTACATGTGATTTTAGTATAAGTGATAACTAAAAGGAAAATCTATAAATGCACACTTCAACGTGTTAATATTTGTTTGGTTTAAACACTAGTTTCATTTTCTCATACCTACTTACGATTGGAAAGGAAAATGAAAAAAAAGAAACCATGCTACATTTTCTTAAGTGTCATGGAACTTAATTTGTTTCGTCATTGTACGTGTGCCGGTTTTTATGACATTTAGGTTGTCATTTGTACTATCAGATATTTGACTGCATGATTAGGAAAAGTCGGTCAACATTTATATTACCTGTTTTAGAGTTGCAATGTTTCCTTTGATTGGTTTATGTGTTGTAATGTTTTGCGTTTACTACATATTGAATGAAAAAGTACTATGTACACTAGTGGTTTCATCATCTTCAAAGTTTTTGCAGAATGTTCATATAAACATGAATTAGTACCGTTTAAGTGTTACTCTCTTCTAAAAGTTATGCACATACTTGAAAAATGCTACAACCAATACTAATATAACTTTTAATGTTGTTGCGGGATTCTTAAAACATCAGTGATAGGAAACAAATGAATGCATAATCAAGGTGCCCAAGACATTATGACTGATTAGGAGCGGAGAAAAATGTGGAGGGTCGAGGAGAACCAAGACAGATTTCGAGCGTTGGGAGTTAAAAATATCGCCAAGACTTTGACAAGTTTAGCAGTAGCTGAAAATACAAAGAAAAGGAGAAAGATAGGGATACCAATGACAAAGATGTAGAGTATAATCCTAATGATTTTGATGAGAGTTAGGAAAATTACCAGGAAGTTTCTACACATGTTTCAGCTCCCAAAAAGGTTACCAGATTAGAGCATATTGTGTGATGTATATGCTTACACGAGTTCTGAATGTTTTGTTAAATATTGTGAAAAAAGGTTTGGGCTCGCTCATTAAGTGGAAAAGAAACACCCCGGGGTTCATGACATTATATAGGTCTGGAAGTAAGACTTGATTGGTTGAATTACCCAAACATCGCAATGGATTTACAAAGTATCATGGAATTTGATTTTTTTCCATCGCTTTTATGTCATTATTTGCCGTGGCCATTCACTATAAATTGTCTTTTTATACTTAGGACATGATTGCAAGATTGACATGTGATGTAAATTCTATACCTTGGAAATAAGTATCTTAGGTATAGTGATTGTGGGGTAAAATTTGTTGGTGCACGCTATAATAACTACTATTATGCGAATTATAAGCATACAAAGCTAACCCTTTATTCTTTCTATCAACTGCGTGCTTAAATGGAAGGTGTAACATGTTTTAAGTTTGGATGGTTATACTATTTATGTACAGAGAAAAATATGAAGTTCTATCATTCATATGTAAATAAATATATAAATGGTTATACTATTGCTATTGAAAGGTTAGTTTGAAAATACAATAATTGGGCTAAGTTGAAACATGGAGCCTAATCTTCTAGCTAATGAATTTGCTATCTTGCAATGTTTAATAAACAACTTTTTGTTACATCTGATTTTAGTATAAGTGATAACTAAAAGGAAAATCTATAAATGCACACTTCAACGTGTTAATATTTGTTTGGTTTCGAAGGAAAATAGGAGCTGCAATTTAAACACTAGTTCATTTTTCATACTACTTACGATTCGAAGGAAATGGAATAACAAAGAACCATTGCTACATTTTCTTAAGTGTCATGGAACTTAATTTGTTTCATCATTGTACCTGTGCCGGTTTTTATGTCATTTAGGTTGTCATTTGTACTATCAGATATTTGACTGCATGATTAGGAAACATCGGTCAACATTTATATTACCTTTTTTAAAGTTGCAATGTTTCCTTCGATTGGTTTATGTGTTGTAATTTTTCGCGTTTACTACATATTCAATTCAAAAGTACTGTGTACACGAGTGGTTTCATCATCTTCAAAGTTTTTGCAGAATGTTCATATAAACATGAATTAGTACCGTTTAAGTGTTACTCTCTTCTAAAAGCTATGCATATACTTGAAAAATGCTACAACCGATACTAATATAACTTTTAATGTTGTTGCAGGATTCTTAAAACATCAGTGATGGGAAACAAATGAATGCATAATCAAGGTGCCCAAGACATTATGACTGATTAGGAGCGAAGTCAAATGTTGAGGGTCCAGGAGAACCAAGACAGATTTCGAGAGTTGGGAGTTAAAAATATTGCCAAGTGTTTCACAAGTTTAGCAGTAGCTGAAAATACAAAGAAAAGGAGAAAGAAAGATAGGGATACCAATGACAAAGATGTAGAGTATAATCCTAACGATTTTGATTAGAGTTAGGAAAATTACCAGGAAGTTGCTACACATGTTTCAACTCCCAAAAAGGTAACCAGATTAGAGCAGATTCTGTGATGTATATGCTTACACGAGTTCTGAATTTTTTGTTAATCTATTGTGTTGGGACCGGGTCCATGGTTCGTAAGGAATATACGCATGTCTTAAAAAAATATGCACGCTGCCGGTCCAAAGAGTTTTTCTAGGATTCGTAAGGACCTGGTAATACGCTTTTCTTATCTTAGTCATATTGTTTGTTCATTTCATCCCTCCTAATAATACTTTCTTGTTGATGTTTGTTTTTTTAATCATGAATACAAAAACAAAGACCCAAACAAGGAACCACCTACCTTGACTCAAATGTTTGAGTGTACACGCCAAACGAGCTGCAAGGAATGTATTGTTGATACATATGATGACAAGTGGAGAAAATATAGTAAGATAGTTACTCACTATTTCCAGTATGATTTGTACTTTTATATTGGGTAAAACGCTTAACGTCTTAAACCAAAATATTGAAGGAACGAATGAAGAACTACAAACTCCAGAAAATGAAAGGTTCTCCCTACAGATCTCATTTTGCTGTGATGAACAAAGAATATAATGGACATCGTAGACTTTTTGGTAGAGGTGTTACTAACACGTTATTAAAAAAGGTGAAAGCACAGGTCGTAGTTCTAATATGGCCGCATCACAGATTGTGAAATCAAGTACTACCAGTTTAGAAGCTGAAAATGGTCAACATGCTGATAAGTACAGAAAGCTTAAAGAGGTTTATGAACGGAAAATTGTTGAGTTACAGGAACAATGAAAAGAGACTAGAGCTTATGAGAAAGGAATTTGACAACGAGCGTGCCAATTTATTTGAAGACACACTGCGAAAGATCCTAGAAAACTTACCTCCTGACGTAGCTCGCATGGTTTTAACATAAGTGATTGTCTCTTTTGGTAAAAGGTATGTTATATACTTGTATCACATGTTTCTTTATGTATAGGATTCCCATCAAGTCTTTTAAGGGATTGATATCATGAATTTAGTGGCTTTAATATAGTGTTTGATAACACCTTATGTCATATAATGTAAGGAAAACTAATTTTATTCTTTGGTTACATGTTTCCGAGGTTGCTTTATTAGAACATGTAGAGGAAATCAAGATTTGCAACTATCAAATGGAAGTATTTTGAGAATACATGTCGAAGAAGATCATAGTACTATCTATTAGTTTAGTTGGCACTTTTTTTTGTTTAAGTTTGTGACTTTATGTCTAGTTTGACATAAAATTTGTACTTGGAAATATGATATTATTGATGATATTATATCATTGCTATGATGGAAACAAGTTATGAGTCCACATATAATTAAAACAATGCTTGTATTTTAGCTTTTAAATTTTCTATAGCAAATATGCGGCACAGAAACGCTAAAGTAAGTGTTGCCTCAAGCTGAAAAAGTGTTGCACGAGTATTCTTAAGATGAAAAAGAAGTGTTGTATTAGTGAGTAAAGTGTTGAATTGATGCTTAAAGTGTTTTCAACGGTCAGAGTTGTATAATAAAGTGTTTGCCATAAGAATCCAAAAAAGTGTTGCAATATAAAAGTGTTGCGTTTGTAAACATGAGCAACACTTTGACGAAAGTGTTGCACATTATGGCAAAAGTGTCGCTTTAGACCTAGGATCGGAGCCTAAGGCAGCACTTGAAATAAGTGTTTCACTAGTATTTGCATCCATTTTTTTTACCTAATACAACACATTTTCATGAGTGTTGCTTTAGCCCATTTTCTGTAAATGTTGTAAGGTGGTATGCCACCAAGAAAAGGCTGTTAATTTAATACATTTGGAGAGTAAAGAAGAATGTCAATTTCGTGAAGTGGCAAGAAAAGGAAAAGAAAAAGAAAAAGAAAAAGAAATGTTGAGAGTGGGAGTCAAACCCACGACCTTTCGGCCCTTAACCATCGTCTGGCGTCAAACAACCAAGTGGGCAGTCTCAACTTTTATGTCTAACATGTCAACTAAAATATACTTATCACTTATCCATCACTTTCATAAATTCTCATTCATAATTCGTTCTTCATTTACCGAGGTAACGATTGAAAGTTTAGGGTTTATATTGAAGGTTTAGGGTTATATTGAAGGTTTAGGGATATATTGATTGATTATTTGATATTTAACGAGGTATTGTTCATCGTGCTTGCCATTTGATTGCGGTTAGTTTTAGTAAGTGTTACTGTTTTTGTTGTTAATTTTGAATGCCATTCGTTTCGTTTAAATTTCGAATCTAATTGATGCAATTAGTGATTATGAGTACTTTTTGGTTATGTGATTTTGAGATTTTCGTCAATGATCGGCTGAGTTTGTTTGTACTTGATCTGAAAACGTTTGATTAAGTCATACGTTGACTTATTTCTCCAAAAAGCCATGGCGGACGTATCCGATCGTTTAATTTATCTCAGCCTACTTGTTCGCATTGCAATTTCTACTTTCGAGCGATCAAGTACTACTATTAATATCATACCACCTAATGCAACACATAAGTCTCAAGTGAGACTTGAACCCACGCCCTTTTGGTGCCTAAGTTACCCCCGATACCGTCACTATGAATGTGTCTTGGTGGGGCAATAGTATATCTATCTGGATGGTAATGTGAAAGTTACAGCACTTGATTATTCACATTGCAACCAATAGATATATTTGCACCCATGTCTGATTTATCCTCTTAACATGGTCAAACATCCTACATCGACATAAATTAAACGCTCTTCGAGTCTGATCCTCATAAACATGATCACTTTGTTATTGTTTTTGCAGCATAAGCAAATCCCAAACACTATTATTCCTTACAATGCATCGTATTAGCATTCTGTTACATCTCATAATTAACAACATTCAACAACCCTTGTAAGATTAGCACGAGTCGCATGATTCTCTTTATTTCCATTTACTTATCGAGCTGACGAAATTTTTTATTCAAAGGTGGGGGAGACTCTTGCCAACCAAAGGGGGGGCCGGGATTTTTTTTTGGGGGGGGGGAAAAAAAGGTTTTCTTTGTTGTTTATATGTTTCCGGACTAACAAGTCACTCGATAATGGGTGAAAATCGACGTGTAACTAGGTGGAGCAAACCAACCTGAATTGTGTTTTCAGCCATGGCGGCTTCCCATCCCTTTTTATCCGGTTCCATATCTGCACATCTGAGCCAAACAATTTTACACTCGGACTCAATGAGGCAATTTTGCCTTGACTGTTGGTCAAAGGTGTGTGAAATGACTAATATACCATCGTCTTCTTCCCCACTTTGATTTTCTTTTGAATTTACAATTAATTATAAAAAAAATTCAAGAACAACACAAACCACAAACCTCAAGTATAGTTGAGAAGATTCGCTTTGGCGGGCAAATTGGAAGATTTGACAGCATTGTTATCGCTTAAGCAACTCAAACACGATATACGCTGATAATTGACTTGTATTGTCCCTTTTGTAGGAGCACAAAAGTATTAGTTTAAGTATTTCGCTTATTCTATAAGCTCACTTTTTTACCTGTGAGCTTATTAGAAGGTTTTCTTGTGGCTGTTAATATAGCTATGTGTATTGAGGTCGGAACCGGTCATGGGATATGTCACATACATATAAGTCAAATACTCGTCCTCCCTGGG
Source organism: Tanacetum coccineum (assembly GCA_026074375.1). Taxonomy (NCBI): domain Eukaryota; kingdom Viridiplantae; phylum Streptophyta; class Magnoliopsida; order Asterales; family Asteraceae; genus Tanacetum; species Tanacetum coccineum. The sequence goes on from BQNB010139816.1 coordinate 13,734, forward strand.
TAACCGTAATCAGGAAAACAACCTCATGTGTTTACGATTTTAGTAAATTACAAAAATTGTCACATGTTTAAATAGGCTGTAACAATAGAATTTGAATGCGTCTGAGTGGATTCGAGTAAAGTTGAGATGTTCCGCATCTTGGCGGGGCAATTTGGTAAATTTGCATCCATGGTATATATATCCTCTTTGTTTGATTGTTTTGCCAACTATTCCACGAGGTTTGAGCCGATTACCACACTGACTAAACTTGTGGTAAGGCCTACCCCTTTAAGCAGAACCCCACCCACACAACACAAAAAAAAAAAAAAAAAATAAATGTTGTATATATCCTCGGCTGTCGGACCACCTTTAAGCGATATCGGGTCTTCGGCGGTGATATATCGGTTTCTCGTCGGAGACCATAAATCATAAAGGAATTTATTTTTTAACAAATAATTTACATATTTTTATTAAATTTATTAGTCTTTTTATATTTTTAGTTATATATACGTTGGTAGAAATTTATATTATGTGTAATTTTGTGATGTTTTTTAATAATTCATTAATTTAATGTTGGGCCAGTTAGTTGGTCTAAAAGAGTCATCGAATGTATTTCACCCCATTCGAAATATTTTACCCCTTGTTTAATTAGGATTAAAGGCCCAAGCCATAATTATCACAAATATCAGATGACAGATTTTCAGCCATTTCTATTTGACCAGCCATTTCACCATTATGTCCAAGCAAAAAAAAATAAAAACAAAAAATCCCCCCTAAAAAAATTTTTTTTTTCATTCAGGTATAAGAAACATCTTACCTTAATTTCATTCCAACACATAAGCAGTCATCCAACCTTATATCTCCAAACAACCCAACGAACTTCTTCTTGTTCATCTTGATTTTCCATATTAAACATATAAAAGAAGCTGATCTCTCCAAACAACCCAACAACCTTATCTCTCCAAACATCCCCCCTTTCTTCTCCTTCATTTTCTCCCTCCCTTGCAAGAACTTCTTCATCGGAAAACAACAAAAAAAGAATCTGACCACCAAAAATCCACTAATCTGTTGACCGTCGTTGACATTGGTGGCCGATTATGACCGCCAAGCACCGATTTGACCGATATTAACAAAAATCGAGTTTTTTGTCCGATTAGTGAAAAAACGTATCGGTTGACCCCCGATAAGTGATATATCGGCCGCCAAGGCCGATATTTACACCACTGCCTTCAAGTAGGTTGGTGTAGCCACTTTAGGGTTATTGGCTCACCACGATTAGAACCTGGGACCTTTTTTTTGGGTAACCATGATTTTTCCTCCTCCGGTGGCTATAATACCAATAATCCACCATGTAAAGTTATAGACAAAAGTGAGATTGTTCATATCTTGGCGGGGCAAATCGAAAAATATGTAGCCAACCATGGCGGATGTATCATCTTTTTCGGATTGTTTAATTTATCTGAGCCTACTTGTTCGCATTGCAATTTGTACTTTGGAACGATAAAGTATGAAAAGCTTGTTTTGGATCATATTTTGTCAAATGATTAATATAAGCTCGTCTTCTACCCCACTTTGATTTTTTGTTAAATTTATAATTTAAATGATTCGCTTCTTGGCGGGGCAAATTAGTAAATTTGCAGCCATGGTTGTGATGATGATTTTGTTACTGTTGTTACCGCAGAAGCAAATCCAAACACGATATACACTGTACTTAGATACAGATTATCTAATTATTTCAAAAGCCGTATCTAACATATTTATTGAAGCTGAAAGGTAAAAGAGACTACATGCGATGAAGATATTAATTTTGTGCATTTATTATTTCCGAGCAGAGGCTACTGGATATTGGGTGAGATTTCGTCCGCATCTTGGCGGGGCAACCTGACTCTGTTTGCAGCCAT
>BQNB010139817.1:0-17500 GCA_026074375.1 Tanacetum coccineum
CACTTGCTTGATGTAAACATTTAATTGTTTGATGCCCGTTCACATTGAACGATAATTTTTAGCTTACGCGATTTAACTTAACGTTTACTATTTAAGAGCAAACGCGTACAATACTAAAAATAACTTGTGAATTTATTGACATAATAAATGACCCTAAAACACGAGGTGTTATAAAAATACTTTTTAACTTAAACTTGTAAATGGCGTATTTCCTTCATTTAAAATCCTTTTTTCGAGTTTCTTACATGTTTGGATTCCTCATGAAAAGCACCATCTGTATAAAATATTTCCCATTACTTTATTAGATCTGAAACAGTGTGATTTTTATAAAATAACTTTTATAAAAATACTTTTATACAATTTAATTATCGTAAACTTAAAAATGTCATATCTTCTTCGTTGTAGCTCGGGTTTTCAAGTTCCTTATATGCTTACGATCCTTGTAATAAGTACTAATTTAATAAAATATAAAATATATGCATTATTAGTCGAATTCCAATAGTAGGTAATTAAGTTTGGACATAATTATCTTTATACACTTGATTTATATACTTTTCACTTTATTAAACCATTAAAAGTCCTCTAACTTAATAAATAACATGACTTGATATATTTTAAGTCCTCTATAATATGTCCATGATACTTGTCCATGAGTAAGTGTCCTCAAAATCATTTGTTCATAACTTTTGTAATTAAAACTTTCAACACAAAATAGTTCATAAACTAACCATATAAATTATTTAACACTTATAAATAATGTGTACTTTCATTTTAAGTATTATTCCATTAATATGTACATAAAATTCGAACCTTGTATACCTTGTAATATCTCATTATTTCATGAAAATAAGCTAGGTGGTGTTTAACATATATAAGCAAGTATGTACATAATTAAATGAACGAATGGAATGTTTAAACTTTAAATAGACCTTATAGAAATGTAGATGATTGATGAACACAAGCTTATACTTAAGCTTAAACCCAATAATGTAAACCCAAGATCAAACCCTAATTAGGAAAACCCTAATTATCTTTTCTTGAATACTCTTAATAAATCACCAACCAAAGCTTCCAATACCCTTGTATCACCTTAGATATACTTAGAATGAATGCTTGAATGCTTGGAATACTTGTAGAATGAACTTTCTATGGAACCCCTAGCTTATTGTTTTGAGCCGTGGGTATGGGTTTGGTGTAGAGAGAGTTTGCTTGATAATTTGTTAGTGAATGAGAGTGTGAGAGTTAAATGAACCCAGGACTTTCCTTAAGTAGTAGTGGTTTGCTATGAAACAACCTTAAACACCCATGGTTTACTGAATGGTTTAAGGTACATAATGTAAGAGCTCTCCTCCTCCCAATGCACCATGTCCGGCCAAGATTGGTGGAAAGGTACAAGTGACAAGCTAATTTATGGATACATGAGCTTTAAGGTACTTGTTGTGTAAGGTGTGACTAGGAAAGCATTATACTAGTGAGTTTTAGGTTTCATTATGTGTGTATATGCTTATATCCGGCCATATGACTTATTAAGTGATAAAATGAATTAAATTTTAGGTATTAGGTATAAAAGTGGGTATTTGTTTTAGTATAGATAGGTATAGGTGCTTCCGGGTATGCCTAAATGTAATTTATTGCGAAACGTAAGCGTTTTACGTAACCAACAAAAATAAAATAGGAAAAGTTAATAATTATTCTCATAATAATTATACAACACTTGCTTCACGTAAACTTTAACTTGTTTGGTGCCCGTTTACATTGAATGTTGATTTTTAGTTTACTCGATTTAACTATAGGATAATAATTAAAAGCGAACGCATAAAACTCTAAAAATAATTAATGTTAATAATTGAGTCATAAATGACCTGAAAATCTGAAATGTTACACATATTATCTTATTTTTGGTTGAGACGGTTAATCGGGTATTCAATGTATTGTGAGATTATAAAAAAAGACTTTTATTATAGGGCTAATTCCAAAAATGGTCCACAGCTTTTGATGAAAATGCCATTCCACCCTAAACAAACTTTTTTTTCTCAAAATAGCCTTGGGCAATCGGGGCAACTGTGCAACCATGAGAAGAATTTGACACGTGGCATTTTTTTTAATATTAAAGTGAACATTGTTAGGGCAACCTATTTGTACTTATGAGCAACTTATTGTACTTCTGGGCAACCTAATTGACACGTGTCAGTTTCTTCCCTAAGTTGCTCAGTTGCCGTGGGATATTTTGAGAAAACATTTTTAAAAAGGGTATAGTGGCATTCCCCTTTTCATTTTGGACCATTTTTGGAATTAAGGCGTTTCCTAGAAATAATTTAATTGCATTCACATTATTATCATGAGTAGGGGTGTCAATCGGGTCGGGTTTGGGACTTATCGGGTCGGGTCTATCGGGTTTTTAAAAAATATAAACTAACCCGCAACCCGACCCTATAAGGAATCGCGTCTATCGGGTTTGGTCTATCGGGTTGCGGGTTATCGGGTTATCGGGTTACATGTTAAGGAAAAAAGAAAAAAAGTTAAATAATCAAAAATTACTAGTTCTATCGAAAGATAACATTGAACTTCGAAAGTAAGCACTGTTTTATAATGTTAGGATTGCTAATAGAAGAACATATGACATGATTAAACCACATTTACATGTATATGCATATATATGATTTTGTTGTTGTATGTTAAATTGTTGATGCTAGGAGCAAATGTTTTATATGTAGTTATTAAACCACATTTTATAATAATTACCAAAATGACTTGAGTCACATACTAAAAGTGTGATATAATGACTTTTGTTTGTCTAGATCTCAAGGGGATTTCTTGTATACTAGAAGTGTTCGAATAGATAGTAAATGGAAGTAGCAACAATCCAGTATATGTAGCATTTGAACTTTTGAAGGCAGTAACAGATGGATGATCTAAGGAACTGAAAAATACAAAATGTAGGACTGGATCTTTTGCATTAGGAGTGGTGTTGTATGTTAAATTGTTAAGAAAGAAAGTATAGGAGCATGTAGTAAACTAACTAAAAAAATTATTAATGGGCTTTTGTTAAAAAATTAGAGATTTATTAATATGTTATTGTATCTTATCGGTATATCAGGTTGACCCGATATCCCGATAAGAAACAAACTAAGACCCTAACCCGACCCTATTAGGCTATCGGGTTTATCGGGTTGACCCGATAAACCCGATAAGCTAAGTTGGACCCGAATCAACCCGACCCTATAAGGCTTTATCGGGTTCGGGTCGGGTTTGGGTCGGGTCGGGTCAACCCACTTAACACCCCTGATCATGAGCATTTAGTTAGTTGTAAAGTGGTACTTTATTTGTTTCGTGAATTGTTCAAAAGCAAAAGCAAATATGTTTTGAAAAAATAAACTTTGAATCATCTAAGAGCATTCATAATAGTAGTTTGAGAATAAGTTCAAGAAATTATGAAGATGTTTAAAAATTTGTGTACCATAACAAGGAACCATTTCAAATCTAGGTGGCATGAAAATATCTCTCATTTTGAAGAGGTTTATAAATTTAAGGCATTGCATGAATCGACAATTTAATAAACTTACTAAAAACTTTATCTATAATGAAAATAGGTTTATAGTTTGAAAAAGTTTGTAAATTAATGACATTTCAAGATGCGGCAATTTTATAAACATTTTAATATGTTTATCATTGTGAATGCCATAACACCGCACCACCACATAGCGGCATGCTATTTTTAGATTGCAATTCATTTCAATGTAATCTTTTGTGCCGATTTCGAGTTATATTTATATTTATATGGTTAACTTCATTGCCACATGTTTTTGTACTAGTTTTTATTAGAAGCATTACGATATGTTTGATGAATGATAATAGATTGAGAACTGTAAGTTATATAGGTAAATGTGAAAAACAACTTTAACTTTAAAACGAAAATATTTCTTAGAGTAAACTACACCATTCGTCCTTGTGGTTTGCGTTGACCGTAGCCTATGGTCCTTTGACCGAAAAATATGCACCATCCGTCCTTAAGTGAGAAACGTTTTATGTTGTTTGTCCCTCTCTCTAACGAACCTTAATAACGCTTGTTAAATCTACACACAAAGTTGCACATGAGGGTAATATGGTCATTTACCGCGTACTGTCACCACTAATAAATAAACTGACTTTTATATTCATTTTCAAATATCTTATTTTTATTTACCTCCAACATACTAAACCAAACAAACTCTTTCTTTTTATCATCTTACCCACCACCGACCACCATATTTCCCACCAGTCACCATTTTCATCGTATTATCATCAATCATATAAAACCAATATTCATATTCGGTTAAGATTATAAGGTCACCTAATTCTAACATCAAAACCAATTTATATAATATAAATCTAAATCCGACTCAGACCCCGAGTCACCTAATTCTAACAACCCATTAATTGTATCACAACTTTTTTTTTCTTTTCTAATCATCGTCATCTCACACGCATTATCATACTAGTATCATTTTCCATGCCAAAAAAATACCAATTTTCATATCACAAAAGTATGAAACTCACAACAATAAAATCAAAATTATCAAATTCGATATCACCAAATCATCCATTTCTAACAATGTAACCTAGTAACCCTAATATATGATACTACTCAACCCTTAATTTCACTTCATAAAAATGCACCAAACAAAACCTTTTCTTTTTTGTTTTTCAAACCGAACCATAGACAAAAATCCCCAATATAGTTTCTTTATGCTAAGAACTCGAATCAAAGATAGATAGGTTTCGGTTTCAAGATCTTGTAAAAGGTCTCGGGTAGGTATCTCTCTTTTTTTCTTGGTGACTGAATATTCTTTTTTAACTGTTCTTTCTATTTTCTTTTTCGTCTTTGACTTGATTCGTGTGTTACTACACTTGACGAATGATGACAGATTAAGTCGGTGGTTAACTCAATCGGGGTTATGGATACTTATCGTATCTTGTGATCTTGGGGTATCTTGTAAACTTTTGTTTGATTATTTTGTTGTGGGTTTAATTTAAGTTTTGATTTACCAGGAGTTTTTGGTTTAGATTTTAAAATAAGTTAAGGAGTATGATTTATATTTGTAGCAGGTGGTTAGGGATTTGGGGATTCAATTCAGTTTTGGTGATACGAAATCATTGTGATATAGATCGGTGATATAAATTGGTGATCGATGTGGTAACTTATAAAGTTATAAATTAGTATTTTTGGTTTTAAGGTGTTCTTTAAAATGAAGATATGAAGGAGATAAAGATAAAGAAGACAAGGTAAAAGAAAAAAGATGAGAGTAAGGGTAAATGACCAAAATACCCTCATATAGGTATCATGTGGGAGTAGTTAACGATCGTTACTAAGGTTCGTTAGAGGGAGGGACCAACGATAGAAAACGTTTCCCACTTAAGGACGGATGATGCATTTTTTTTCAGTCAAAGGACCATAGGCTGCGATCAACGCAAACCACAAGGACTAACGGTGTAGTTTACTCTATTTCTTAATGAGTTTAATGATCTAATAAAAACAAAATCACTTCATACAAATCATTAGGGCACGTCACAAAGCGGTTTGAAAGTTTTTCAAGCATTTAACGTTGAGAGTACAAAGTTTGTTTGTCTACGAGCTTTAAACATTAACAGCTTTTTTATCAGTCATTTTTCTATGCTTCTTTGAGAAACATTTATTTTTTCACCGCTCCATTTAATATAGAAAAAGGTAATGATATGTACATGGAGAAAATAGATATGTACACGGAAATTTGTTATGAGTAGACCATTATGCCCTTTTGGAAATTTTTTACCTCTTTTATTTACCCTACCATGTTTTGCTATTTTTTCTCATTATTACTTTCATAGCCGTTGTAGCCGCCGGTCACACTTTCTTCACCAATAATCTGTACCTTGGCTTCTTTTATCAATCAGGTATATTGTTGATAAAAATAATACCTAAAAACATTATTAATATTTTTACACATCTTTACGTTTTGATAATCATAAAATATAAAAACATTCAATGTAAAATTAAACGTAAACAAGTAATTAGTAGTAAATTTTCATTTCGAAAATTATACACTTAAAGGTATGAATAAATAAATACTTAATACATTTTATGATTTAAGGAAATTTTTATTCAACCTCACACTTTTATAAAATGTTGTAAATATTTTTATAAACATTACAAAATATTTTCTACAATTAAAAGAAATGTTTTATTCAAAATAAACATTTTGAAATTCAAATTTTCAGACCTAAAACGGCTAGAAAAATTCCAGAAAATTCTCCCTACACAAAAGACAAATTGGGGAGCCCCTAGTCTAGGGCGGCCCCCTTAAATACACGGGCGGCCCCCTTAATTTTAAGGAGACCGCCCACCTATTTAAGGGGACCGCCCATAGACTGATGCTCCTCCAGTTTGTCCTATAAATACTGGACTTTTCCCCACTATTTTCTCACCTTTTGCACTCATTGTTTTTGTTCTAAAACAGCCCATACATCTCACTAAAATCCTTTGATCATTTAATCATAAAGCTTTGTTTCCAAGTGATCCAAGCTCAATTCCTCAAGTGCAAGAGAATAATACTTCCATCATCAAGTGAAGAAGTATTACACCTTTTTGTGTTGTTACAATTTTATTGCATCCATATCATAACTTGTAAATCAATTATATATCTTGTATTTGTGTGTAGTAGCTAGATCTTGGCGATCTTTGTAAGTATAGTTAGATCGTGGTGATCTTACCAAGTAGTGTTAGATAGTTGTGATCTAAGTAGTGTGGCGAAGTGAAGTCTTGAAGTTGTGAAGAAGTCTTGAAGTTGTGAAGAAGTCGTGAAGTTGTGAAGCCATGAACAAGTAGTAAAGTCGTGTTGTGATAGATTGTTTCTAGCTAAGATTAGAACTCGACATTTAGCTTTGTGTCATAAATTTGGTGTAAGCAACGTTGTGTACGGTTTTCTCCGCCATAAGGGAGTTTGTTGACATAGTGAAGAAAACTCTCGAGTTTGGTGCTCGGGGAGTGGAGTAAGGCGAAGAGGTGCTTCGTTACCGAACCACTAAATCTTCGCATTGTGGTTTGATTGTTCTTACTCTTATCTCTTGTCTTACATTATTTGTCTTTTATAATTGTTTAGATAAGCATATTGTTTATATTGTGCAAGTATTGAATTCACATAAAGTCGAATCTAGAATTTTTACAAACACCTTAAAACCTTAAATAAAAAAGCGGTAAACTATTCAACCCCACTTCTAGTTTTCCATAATATCATCTTTGGTTCAACAAAGAAGAAGCTATGCAATGCATTTGAGAAGTTGATGCATGAGAAATTTCAGATGAGTTATATGGGAGAACTTACATTCTTCTTGGGATTACAAGTGCAGCTAAAGAAGGATAACATATTTATTAGTCAAGATAAATATGTGGTTGAAATTTTAAAGAAATTTGGGTTTACAGAAGTCAAGACTGCAAGCACACCAATGGAAACTCAAAAGCCTTTTTATAAAGTAGCACTTTGTCACCTACCTTAAAATCTTTATCACCATGGAGTCTAGAATCATTCCATTTCTTGGTTCATTCTTTGTAAATTATAGTATTTTCATAAGCACCATCTCTCAAATCGGCTAACTCATTAAGCTGCATAAGACGACTTTCGCTAGCAAGCGTTAAATCCATATTACATTATTTTAATGCCCAATGTGCCTTATGCTCGATCTCTACGGGTAAATGGCATGCTTTCCCATAAACTAGTCTGAAAGGTGTACACCCTGTCAGAGTTTTGTAGGCCATCCTAAATGCCCATAATGCATCGTTAAGTTTTTCTGACCAATCTTTAGGATTGTACCCCACTGATCTCTCAAGGATACGCTTAATAGCCCTGTTAGTAACTTCAGTTTGTCCATTAGATTGAGGGTGATATGTCGTGGATAATTTGTGAGTCACACCATATCTTTGTAAAGCTTTTTCAAGCTGGGAATTACAAAAATGTATCCCTCTATCACTAATCAAAGCTTTAGGAACTCCAAACCTAGCAGATAATACTTTAAAACTTAAGCACAATGTAGCGGCATCATCATAGGTATGCTTGAGCTTCGACCTATTTGGACACATAATCTACAACTACTAATATGTATTTATTACCTCTAGATTGGGGAAATGGTCCTATAAAATCTAATCCTCAAACATCAAAGACTTTGCATACCTGAATATTATTTTGGGGCATTTCGTTCCTCGAAGATATGTTCCCCGATCTTTGGCATGCATCACATCGTCTTACGTACTTATTAGCATCTTTAAAGACACTAGGCCAATAAAATCCGGACTCGTAAACCTTCTCTGTCGTAACTGAAGCACTATGATGTCCACTAGTAGGTTCCGAATGATAATGCGCCAGAATTTCGAGGGTTTCACTTCCAGCCACACATCTTCTCATTATATTATCCGTGCACAGTTTAAATGCATAAGGTTCCTCCCAGAAGTAAGTCTTGACTTGCCAAAAAAAACCTCTTTCTTTTTTCAAAGGTCTAATTTGGGGGAAAACCTTTCCAACAATATAATTAACGAAATCCGCATACCATGGTTCATCGTTATTAAACTTGGATTTTAGCACCATTAAATGCTCGTCGGAGAATTTATCAGCAATTTCCCTCTCAGTTAACACCTCCATATGCGGATTCTCAAACCTAGATAAGTGATCTGCGGCCAAGTCTTCTGCTTCCTTATGTTTCTCCAATACTTGACAAGGGATAGTGAAACTCCTAGGGTATTTTTTTCTTTTAATGGCAGTTCGTTGAGCAAGACAGCTGAGCACCTTTCGTTCATTGTCTCCGTACAAGCTTCTTCAAGTCTGGATTTATTCGTCAGTAAACTCTTCAGATATTTAGCGTATTTTGGTATTTGCACTAGGGCTTCGATAAACGGAATATTAATATCGAGTTGTTTTAGATTCTCTAAAAAATTTTGTTGCAATGCTTCTTATTTTTCTTTTCTCACCCGGTTTGGGAAAGGAATAGATGATTGTTGTGGTTTTACCAATGGTTGAGTAGTCCTTTCACGTATATTCAAAGATTTATTTTCTTCACCATCATCATGCGGCTTTTCCTGCACATCCTGTTTAAATATGAGAGGTTCATTCTTGTTGAATCCAGTTTCATTAATTTCTTTACTATGGGTGGTTTCAGACGTCATCTTTCCTCCCTTAGTTGTCACTCCTTTGACTTTGTTTTTTTAATCAAAACATTACTCATAACCTTTGACAATTCGTTTACCTCGATCTTCATCTCACTCAATAAGTTGCTTCGTTCTTTTAACAAAAGCTCGTTGGTGGTTCAAAACTCTTTAATAAATTCCTTCATCAATGAATTTATCCAATATTTCTTCAATATTCAACCTCCTTGTAGGGTAATCAAACAGGGAAGGAGGCTCCCTGAAAACGGTAACTGAAAAAGACATATTCGAAGTAAACTATTCTAGAAAAATCAAACTAGAAAAGCTAACTAAAACTGCTGCTATATCAGACAGTCGATATGTCTTATTCAGTAAACTGGATACTCCGTATCGATGTTTGATGTTGAATACGTTGTATTAAAAGAAAATGGATACACCGTATTCAATAAATAACAGCAGACAGTAGAAAAACAAAACTAAATTTATACTAAAATACCAATAAAAACAAGAAATTAAACAATCGCACTCCCCGATAGCGGCGCCAAATATTTGATGTGTCGTCGTGTAGGTTGTTATTTTAGTTATTCAAGTTTTACTATTTATATTTTGCCGACTATACCTAAAATAACACTTTAACGGGCAGTGTACCCGATCAGTTGTAGTTTCGTTGGTAAGCAAGGTGTCGAACACTAAGAGTGGAAGTTAACTCTTAATTCTACTGGTATTTTATTTATCTATGTTTAGAACTAATCTAACTTAATTATTTTAATTAAATCTAATTAAACCTAAACTAATGCAAAGAGGGGGGTTTTCAGCCTGAGAGACTGGCACGAGTTTAGTTCTAACTATCTAGGTGATGACAAATAACGCACAAGTGATTAACAAAAGATAAGGAAGAGGTCAAATCTTAGGAAAATGTATTAGCCAGTTTAAACTGATTGTCTATTCGTGCAATGATTGTATTAATTCATTAGTGGTATATCATTCCAAAGTTAGGTGGATCTTCTCCCTAGACTCGAGGTTTGTTGCTAGTTAATCCTGTCACAATTAACCTAAACCCGCATAAAGCTCACATCGTTAATTAAAATCTATCTAGGAAACTATATTGGTGGTTATATTGAATCCTAGCTCATGGAGGCTTTACCAACATTACTACTTAATGGAAATTCATATACTAGTAGTCCACGCCCACTTAACTACCTATGGAAATAGCCCGTTATGTGTAATCCTAAGTCACCGGCTTAGTCTACCTATCCACTTAACCATAGATCAAAATAGGGCTTTCTATTGGTGATCCTAGTATTTTAGCTATATGAATAAGCGTTATATGTTTCCATCCCGGACTCTTAGCCTACGCCCGAAAAAAAAAAAAAATCAACACTGAAGTTGCCGCGCATTAAATACGTAGAACTAGACCCCCGTTGAATGATAGGTAAACACATAATTAAGCACATAAACGGGTATGAAGTGATAAACATAATCAACATACAATGAATAAGGAACAATTGATATAAAGACAAGGGTTTTTAGATAGATAGGTTACCAAACTATCAACTTTTGTTCACCTAAGTTACTAAACTTTTTTTTTTCATTTGGGTTACTGGACTATCAAAACCGGTTAAATTTGGTATCGAACTATCGATGACCGGTTGCTAGTGTTAATTCCCGGTTACATTGCCTGCGTGGCATTTGACTTTTGATACAAATAAGTGTTAGGATCAAAAAATATGGTGTCTATATGGAAATTACACTAGTTTAAGGGTCAAAAGTTAAAAAACAGAAGACTAAAAAGTGTAATTAGTCCAAAGTGTCCTTGTGTTTGACTATAAATACTCCCCTCTAATCAACATTAGAGGGTGAAGCTCACATTTGTAATTTCCCTTTCTTTTTCCATTTTAATAAAACTTCAAAATTAAATAAAGCTCTCTCCTCAATAATGGCTTATTCTTATTTTGAGCTTCCCCGACCTCCCGAGATCGTGAATCGACATTTATAACAAGTGGTATCAGAGCTGCACAGGCGATTTGTGATGTTTTCAGCTTATTACGCAGCTTATTTCAGCTTATTTAGTCCATTCGGTCCAGATTCAGTACAACAGCTTATTATTCATGATCAATTTCAGTGTTTGATGAGTTTTTGCTTATTCTGATTTATCAGCTTATTTCGTGAGCTTATTTTTGTTATAGTTGATCTGATCGAGTTTGGATGCTTACGGTTTTATCGTAAGAACAAACTCGGTCAGATTCGATCATACGATGTGGTTTAAGTGCTGATTTGATCAAATTCAAAACTCGACAGTTGACTGGTCAAAGTTTGTTAGATCTGGTCAAACTCGGAAGCTTTTGTCAAACTCGGTATTGAAACTACTTATTCCGAGTTTCATACTTATTCCGAAATGGATTCTGATTTTTTTACAAGATTAAACATGCAAAAGGAAGAATTATATCAGATTTATGTGGTAAATAACAAATTTTACAAATTCGGAAGTGATCAAATTAAATGTTGTGTCAAACTCAGAGCTTGAGTCACATTCGGAAATGCTTATCGAAAGAGAAAACAGAGAAAGTGGCTACACAGAACTACAACAACAAATAACCACTTTTGATGTTCAACAATTTACAAACAATAAATCTGTTTCGAGTTTACAATCACGACATCGAGAATGAATCTTGACAACTGAGTTTATAACAGATCTACAAATCAAGTGAGTCAACTCGGTACAAACTTGGTAAACATGTACTGCTACAACTAATCTACATCTCATCCTCCTCAATTTTCACACCTATCCTCATCTCAAAAACAAACTAAACTCAAAATCGAAAAAGAAAACAAATCAAGATCTCAGTTGAACCCGTTTATGTTTTTCAAAAGATATGACCATTAAAGATCAAACACACAGAGAACACTCATCATTGATCTTTATAAACCATATGTTCTTTCAATATCTAAAAATAAAGACACAAATATAACACTTTTGTTATAATTTTATCTTTGTTTGGTTAATAAAAACGTAAAACATAGAAGAACACCTACCCGAGACCCGTGTGTAAGGTCTTTACGTCGAACATGATCTTGATTCATGAAGTTTTGTTCATGGGATTGAGATGTGATACGGTATGATGACAGAAGGTTTCATTGGTTTTTGTCCATGAGAATGATTTGTTGTGGTTATTACATTTGAATGAGATAAACAAAGAGTGAAAACAGATGGAAAGATAAGGTGGAGAAAAGACGTGACTAATGATGTTTTAAGATAAGGTTGAAGGATTTGTTTTAAGAAATGAATATGAGATCTACTTTTCATTATTTGGAGAGATAAGGTGGCGTTTGAAATTAGATTAGGGTTTTGGTGTAACCTAGGTTTTATATTTAGCTAATTAGAGTATGTCATTTCTTGATGGACTTTCATCCGAATTTAATTGTTACATGGGCTGGAGATGGACTTGCAATATGGACTGATTTAGACACAGTGGGTTGGATCTGAATTTGTTAAGTTGGAACTAATAACCAAATTTTGAACTTAAAACGCTATAAAGCCGAATTTTGAAAGCAATTGTTTCTCAGAAACAAAAACATCACTTATTGCTTAAAACGATTTGTATTAAAGATTCACGAAAACCGTTAAAATGGATATGATCGGGATTTAATCGCAAAAATTGATTACGAGGATGATTCATTATCATTTATTTAAAGTTAAAGTGGAATTTCACAGGTGCATGTACTTATCATATCTTAAAAGTCAGGGTTGGTTGGATGATGACTTTTAAAGATATCTTGTTCGCGCTTATAACCAGTGTTGATGAAGACTTAACAAATCTAGCAATGTGTGATCTATAAACGCAAAAGTTGGTGCTCAATGCGCACATTTGCTATCACTGGCGTACTACTTATACTTGATGGTTGGTTGGTTGAGGAGTATAAAGTACTTAGAGATTCGGCAAGGTACAACGCGAGTTCTCTACACCGTTCTTTATCATAGATAGTACAAGATATAAGTCACAAGTTTGGGGTATTCTACTTCATCATCAAGTTTGTGATAATTCATTTTCTCTATCAGTAATCATTACAAAGAGCCGACAGAATACGAGGTTGGTATTGAATAAGTCTAAGGAGAAGCGATTTCACACATGACTTCTCTATCGAACATTCGGGCGTAACCGAATTATGATTATTTCGATGGTCATCGGATATAATCAGGGGGAAGAGTGTTCGATAGATGCAACAACCAGGGGGAAGAAATGTGTACATCCGGGACTTAATTGACTTTGGTGTATACAACATCCGGGACTTAATTGACTTGGAGTTTCTTACTTCTATGAGTTGTTTGTGTGAAGTATGTGCATGTTCCCCTGAGTGGATTGGCTACTAATCAGCAACGAAGAAGTCAGATTTGCTGCTAAGTGTGGTTTACTTCTTCTTCTACAAATTCCGCTGCGAGCTTAAACCGCTATAGTTAGAAGATTTGTCAACTACATCAAAGTGTCATATTTGCTTCGAATGGCTGTCTGTTTGGGGGGAAGCAGTTGAACTGCTTAAAGACATGCGGTATGAACTGGGGGGAAGTCAACTCAGTTTATACGGATTACATTGTATTCTCTACAAGTGAAGGAATGATTCAAGCTAAAGTACATGTTGAAGACAAAGCAAACTGCAGATATCTTTAGCTATTTGTACTTGTAGGATACATTGTAAGTAATTCCATATGCCACCATATTGGGGGAAGATTGTTAGGATCAAAAATATGGTGTCTATATGGAAATTACTCTAGTTTATGTTTAAGTTAAAACACAAGGACTAAAAGTGTAATTAGTCCAAAGTGTCCTTGTGTTTTACCTATAAATACTCCCCTCTAATCAACATTAGAAGGTGAAGCTCACATTTGTATTTTCCTTTCATTTTCCTTTTTAATAAAACTTTGAAAATTAGAAAAAGCTCTCTCTTTATCATTATGGCTTATTCTTATTTTGAGTTTCCCTGACCTCCCGAGATCGTGAATCATGAAACCTCACAAGTGGTATCAGAGCTACAGGAGCGATTTATGATGTTTACATCTTATTCGGTTCAGCTTATTCCGACTTATTTCTGGTTATTAAGTTCTGATTATCAGTCCAGCAGCTTATTTGAGCCTATTTCAGTCCTGATTCAGTTTGTATGGTTTATTCAGCAGATCAGTTTGTAACAGTTGTATAAGTGCTTATTTGATAAATATCGCGGTTGTATGTTATGCAATCGTGGTAGACAAATAACGGTTTTATCGTATTTTGGTAACAATTAAATACTAATTTTGGATCTGTATCATTTTTGATGTATATGTTGTAAGATTTATCATTTTCGATGGTGAGATAATTTTTGGAAGACTGATCCGTTATTTTCAAAAGAACAAATTCGACGTTGACTTTGGTCATAGGTCAAACTCGGCAATATAACTGCTTTTTCTGAGAATGGTTTCGAAAATGGTTTTGTTCAAGATAGAAAATGAAAGAAAGAAGGTATAGATTTGTGTTTAACTGCTACAACAACTACAAAAATAGATTTGTCCCTACATGTTTCAAATTTGACCTCGAGAATGAATCTCGACAACTGAGTCAGCTCAGTGATTCAACTGGGTTGTTACCGAGTTTACAACCGATTTATAATCAAAATGAAACAAACTTAACCATAAACCACCACAACAAATCCACTACTCTATCTCAATCCCTTCCTCTCTACAATCAACCGCAATACATCTCTTTCACTCAACTAGACTCGAAACATAAAAAAACAACAAATCAAGATCTTAGTTGAACCCATTCATGTTTTTCAAAAGATTTGAACGTTAAAGATCAAACACACGGGGTAACAATCATCATCGATCTTGTGAACCATAAGTTCTCTTCAATATTTGAAATTAAAGAAAGAGTTATAAAACTTTTGTTACACTCTATTCTTTGTTTTGTTTGAATGACAATTCAAAAACAAGAGAAACAACCTACCATAGATCTTGTCGTACGATCTTGAAGCCAAATCAAAGCAAAAACCGGTTGTGGTTTGTATGTTTGTTCACGGGTGATAAGTAGATCGAATGTATATTTGTTATTGGAATGACATGATCATTTAGTTTGTGGATTTGTTGTTATGATTTTTTGATTAAGAAAAGTAAGGAGGTGAAGGTTTGGTTGGTGGCGGTGTATATAATGAAAAGATAAAGGCAGGTATATTTTGAGATAGGGTTTGTGTCTATGGTTTTTATTACTGATATGAAGGGTTATATATTTACCCTTGTTGATACTAGTTTGTTGTGGATTTTAGAAGTTAGGCCGAGCTGAAGCATATCTACCGAAAATGTTTGGGCTTTCAATATAAACTTTAGCTGAATGAAAGTACTCTATACTGAAATAAATTGGGCCTTATCTTAGTTTGGTTCATCATGGGCTGGGTACAATTAAGGAAAGTGGACTGAGATACATATCAGATTGTAAATGAGCGGGGTATTATATTGGACTGATGTTGAAATTCATAATGGACTGAATATGAATTTGTCATAACCAAATTTGTGGGCTTAAAATGCTAAAGGGCCGAATTCTTTATTAAATTTTGCAGACACAAAAACATCACTTATTGCTTAAAACGATCCGGATAAAAGATTCACGAAAACCGTTCAAAAAGGCTCTTCTCGAGATTTAATCGCAAGAATTGATTACGGGGATGATTCGTTATCATTTATTTGAAGTTAAAGTGGAATTTCTCGGGTGTGTGTACTTATCATATCTTAAAAGTCGAGGTTGGTTTGATGATGACTTTTAAAGATAACTTGTTCCAGCTTATAACCGGTGTTGATGAAGACTTGTCAAATCTAGCAATGTGTGATCTATAAACGCAGAAGTTGGTGCTCAATGCGCACATTTGCTATCACTTGAAGGAGTTACATTGCAGTGCTCAGTGTCTCACATAGTTGATAATTTGTCAAGAGACGTAGGTCTACATATACTTCAAGGAATTACGTTGTAGTATTCAGTATAAGTTTAGAGTCATGGATTGTACAAGACATAAGACACAAGTTTGAGGTATTCTACTTCAACATCAAGTTTGTGATACTGCATTTTCTCCATTAGTAATCATTACAAAGAGCCGATATAATACGAGGTTGGTATTGAATAAGTCTGAGGAGAAGCGACTTCACACATGATTTTTCTATCAAATATTCGGGCGTACACAAATTATGATTTTTTCGATGGTCATCAAATGCAATCAGGGGGAAGAAAGGTGTACTTGTGGTATTTCCTTTCATATTCTTTTGACTATCATCTTTTTTGGTTGAATACTTTGATAGACTGTATCGATCAGGGGGAAGAAATGTGTGAAGTCTGTGCATGTTCCCCTTAATTGATTGGCTACTAATCCGCAATGAAGAAGTCAAATTTGCTGCTAAGTGTAGTTTACTTCAACTTCTACAAATTCCGCTGCGAGCTTAAACCGTTATAGTTAGAAGATTTGTCAACTACATCAAAGTTTTATATTTGCTTCGAATGGTTGTCTGTTTGGGGGGAAGCAGTTGAACTGCTTAAAGACATGCGGTATGAACTCGGGGGAAGTCAACTCAGTTTATACGGATTACATTGTATTCTCTACAAGTGAAGGAATGATTCAAGCTAAAGCACATGTTGAAGACAAAGCAAACTGCATATATCTTTAGCTATTTGAACTTGTAGGATACATTGTAAGTAATTCCATATGCCACCATATTAGGGGAAGATTGTTAGGATCAAAAATATGGTGTCAATATGGAAATTACTCTAGTTTATGTTTAAGTTAAAACACAAGGACTAAAAGTGTAATTAGTCTAAAGTGTCCTTGTGTTTTACCTATAAATACTCCCCTCTAATCAACTGTTAGATATTAGAAAAAGACTCGGTCACCCCGTGTATTTTACTGTTTATTATAGCTCGTAGTTTAATAGTTAATAGTATGATTTTTGGGTTTAAGTCGGGTACTAATACCCGGTATATTGTAAGTACTATATAAGCCTCTTCCAACTTTGGAAGAGGCAAGCTAGTCATTTATTCCTTTCTTATAAAAAACATTTTCTCTCACTAGAAAACCCTCTCATGTGTTTTTCTCTCTAGAAACTAGTCAAATCCAAGAATCGACCCCGTGTTATGATATAGGATATACCACAATTGGTATCAGAGCATATGGGATGATTAGATCGTGTGTATGTGCAATTTCTTGCTTGTCTTAGATCAAAAAGTGTACCATTGAAGGCTCCTAGCTCGTTTTTGAAATTCTCTGAATTTTTGATGTTTGTATTGATAAAGTTTGGGTGTTTCTAGTTGCTATTGCCTTATGGTACTGTGTTGTACAAAAGAAATCAAGCAA
>BQNB010139820.1:0-17500 GCA_026074375.1 Tanacetum coccineum
TCTATTAGAAATCATATTGAGCAAATATTTGCTACTATGAAGGGTTATAGAGGAGGAAGTGGGGGATGAAGAAGAATGAAACCCATTTGAAGTAGCAAGGAGTAAGCAAGGCTTAGGATCTGGTCTTGACACATAGAGGGTCTAGGGTATGATGTGTAGAAGCTAGGAAATCAATGGTGGAGGTCTATAAAATAGCTTTGATGAGGTGTTGGGGTTGCTTGTTGCCGCGGCTGAAATGGAGCAAAAGAAGGCCATGTGCTTTTGATTTTTGACCAAGGATAAGTCAAAGTAGGTGCATAAGCTGCTACTATGATTCTAGAAGAGGTTCACATTGGTTATTTGGACTTGGTAGCAATTTAGAGGGGTCAAAATGGTCATAGAAGCAAACTAGGTCTATTTTGGGTTCGACGGGTTCTTCAAAGGTTTTAACAAGGTACATTGTGTTATAAATGATTAAGGAATGATGAAATAGGTTGTTAAGGTCTGGGATTAAAGTAATTAGCAAAGATTAGCAATTCGTTTGGGTTAAAACGGATTAAAATTGAAGAAATGGGAGTACGGGTTCAACTAGGGCTCATTTAGGGTTTTCTTGACTTTCTTGGCTTATATTTTGCATACTCTTGATTAGGAATGATGGAATACAAATTCTATGAAATTGAGAAAACGGGTCAAATGAACCAATTAGGCACATTTAGGGTTTCTAGGATATGTTTTACGTACAAGTGAAGTAAAATGATGAAGTAATGATGAAATAATGTTTGAATAGGATTGATATGTTTGTAAAATAAGTTATTACAACTTAATTAAGTCCAGGTAAATGATAGATGATGAATTGTAAACTTATTTTATGAGTTTACAATGGTCCTTGGTTGGTTATTTGGGATTAGAATGGTTTAAAACAAGTAAACGGGTTAAATGAACCAATAGGCACATTAAGGTTTTCAAGAATATTTTACTGTACAAGAGAAGTAAAATGATGAAATAACGATGAAATAATGGATATGAATAGGAGTGATAATTGTAAAATAAGTTAATTACAACTATAATGAGTGTTGGTTTGGGTTTACAAAGATAAAAACTAAGAAACAGGTCATAGTGTAGTATTTTAGCTCACGGGTTAGGTTTCTGAGTTTTGTAATACGTTTGTGAGTGTAAAAAATATGTATGGAAGTAGAATAATTATGTTTTACACATTGTATTTGAGTTAGTACTTGCTTTAAGTGGTGGTGAAGAAAAGAAATGAAAAACGGTAGTCTAACGGCAATTTTTAGAGATCATGCATAATGACTTGTACATTGAGCCTTTTAGAGATTTGACTTTTGATTTGAAGAGATTTTATATTTCAAATGAATATCATATTACTTTAACATATGGCTTTAGTGACCATCTCCACCTCCAAAAGTGACAGTCCCTCCTTTAATCTTCACAAAGTCAGCCAATTTCTCCTTATTACCTGTCATGCTTCTGGAACAACCACTATCAACAATACCTAAATCTTTATTTGTATGAGGATTGTCCTACAATATACAAAAGAAAGTACAACATTAGTATACATGGGAGACCCAAGTCAGAACTGACTTGGGCCTGCCTTGTGGATCAATAAGAGGAAAACCCTGTAGATTGTTGAGATCCACCATTGTTCTTGGATCCCCAATGCATATATGGCCTGTTACTTTGCCAAGAACAACCTGCTGAGGTCTTAACAGCAGTTCCCCATCTTCCCCCATCCATATCCATTTGGTTATATGAGCCAGGCCTACTAAACTGTTGAAAATAATGGCTTTTTGGTCTGGTCATAGGTCTAGCAGCAGGATTATGCCAACCAGCAGGAAATGGCCTACCAGCAGGAACAGATGTTGGTCTATTCCTACTACCAGCAGGAACATAGGCTGGTCTAGGAACAAATGAGGGAATGTTTTCTACATTTTTCCACACAGGTGCATTATTCAATCTCAACTGATTCTCATAAAAATCACAATCTCGAATCAAATGAAATTTACTACCACAAACAAAACATTTCTTAGAACCAAAAGACTTGTTTTTACACAGACTAATATTGTTTGACCCATTCCTATTACATAAATTCCTAGGAGTTTTTACATTCTCCTTAAAAGAAAAACTAGGACTTTGAGTGACATTGCATGGTCCTTGGTCATCAGTCTTGTGTAAAGTCTTCAAATCAACTGAACTAGAGGCTGAGGCTAATTGGTCTTTAGTCTTGAGGCTTGAGGACTTGACACTTGAAACACAGGATGCAAAGTCAGTGGTCTCTGAGTCTGAAGACTTGTCACTGTTATCACAAGAGACAAAGTCATTAGATACAGAGTTAGTTTCAGAAGAATTATTGGACTTTGAACCATAGGTAAACTGTGTATCATCAATGTCAGGCTTGTTGGAAGGAGGCATGAATGTTCCTGTTATAGGGGGAGGAACAGCATGCATTCCAACAGGTTTGACAAACCAGTCATAGAGAGGTTTCTCTATAGCATCCTTAAGACATGAGTCAAAGATACTAGGTGCAGAGAGATCAAACACCTCATCTGATCCAAAAGTGTCTCCATATCCTAAACCAAATTTTGATCTAGAGGACATGGAGCTATTGATCAGTTTGTTCAGGTTTTTGGAAGAATTCTTCCATTTGTCAAACCTTGCCTCAGACTCCTCAAGTTTGACCTTGTTATTCATATTATCAATTTTAGCCTGTTCATTCAATTTTTCAGTATATTTTAGCATGTTGGTGGTGTTGCCTAGGTCTGCAGTCAAGATTCTAATTTTCTCTTCTAAAGCTAACTGATTATTTTGGTACCAAGACTTCTGTTGTTCTAAGTTTTGAAGTGAACTTTTGTATGCTTGTACTTGGATAAAACACTCTTTATATTGCACTTCTAGATTATCAAAATCCTTTTTAAGTTCTGTATAAATATAATTACAACCAAAAGGACAAGATTGTACCTGAGGGGATAACCCCATAAGTGCAAATTGAGTTTCAGCATCAGTAGCATCACTAGAAGTAACAGAAATACCATCAGCACCAACACCAGCAGCAACAGAAACACCATCAGCAAGAATACCATCAGTACTAACTCCATCAGCAGCATCAACAGCAAGAATAACAGCATCATCCCCATATCCTGCAATCATCCCATAGACTTCAGAAGCACCTTTCTCCATATCTTCACTTTCGTGGTCTGACCAATTGAGCATTGAATCAACTGACACCAAAGCCTTTGGTTCTTCTGATTTATCCAGTTCTTTGATCTTAAATGCAGAATACCTTGTCTTTGAATCCACCTTCTTCCCTGTACATTCTCTTGCAAAATGTCCCAATCTGAACATTGATAGCACCTGACCTTCTTTTTATCAAACCTGACAGCATCTTTGTTATTAAACTTGAATTTTCTACCAGCCTTCTTTTCAAATCTATTGATTCGAACAGAAAGCATTGCCATCTGCCATTTGATGTCAAGTTCTTCCAAATCCAACTTGCCAATTTGGTCAAAGTCTTCATAAGTGATCTGTTGTTGTGGATCACTTTTAGCAACAAAAGAGTGAAATCATTTTCAAGAAAACATTGCCTGATGCATCAGCAGAGGAAAAAGTAGTGGTATAGCGAACAGAAGAAGGTTGACATTTGGAATCAGCAGTTGACCACTTGGAATTAGTACTAGCAGCACTAATGAAAGCTGAGTGTGTAGGAGCAGCAGGAACTCTTGAATCATAGCTAGAACCACCCTTCACATCAATCTCAAGTGTCCTAAGCTTGTTATACAAATCATCAAAGCTTAAGAAATCAAGACCACCCTTTGTTTTAAGGGTGATTGCCACCTGTGACCAAGAAGGTGGTAGAGCTCTAAGGAACTTCATGTTGCAGTCTTCATTATCTGGTCTTGCTTGCATTTGATTAAGTTGACTCAGCACCTTCTGAAACCTATCATATCCCTTGTGCAAACCCTCGGATTCAGATATCTTAAAGTCTGCAAACTCTGCTGTGGTAGAAAGTAGCAAGGAAATAATAGACCAATTGACATATAACCTAACACCATTCATCAGATACTTGGGGGATACGACAATTTATACACACTACGAGCCTCTATACCAACTACGCTTACAATCACAAACAAATAACTAAAGGAAAAGGGGATGTCAATGTAAACCTAAGGTATACATAGCCTGATCAACTATGTATAAGTTAGGTCGACAGAGATATGCTCAATAGTACTCGATGTAATAACAAAAGTTTGAACGCGTACACATTTTACTCATTCATCACATTAAAGACAACACTCAAGGAAACTATGAAAGTCTACGATTCATCAAGAATACATCATGAGAATTCAATCATACATAAGCGAAACAAAGTTAAAGATGAAACGTTCGATAGTTCTTTCTGGAGGATTCAGCATAAGATTAAGTGAAACGCTCAAGAACAAAACGGTAAAACGACCCGCTAGCCTACCGGCAAAAGCTACTTATTCCAGAAAACTTCCACGCCAATCGCCACAATAATGAGTGGCACAATAAGCCCTAGTATTACAATGATGTACTGGTGATCTTCTTCCTGTGGAACACTCGCCAAATAACAACCAACCACCACAACGAACACAACCGCAATCAAGGGAACGAGATACGACATTTTAATCTAGGGACGAATGAAAAGCTAAGTAAGGAAACTTATGTTACGTTTTGGCAAATTCAAGAAATTGGCAAAGTATATATAGACATAGAATGGAGGTAACGGCTCGCCACATTTCTAGCCGTTGAAGCCCCACTTGTCACTTTCGTCCTTTTCTTAACCCATGCCACGAATAAGACGCTTAAATTCAGGGCAAAAGTTCCCGACTTGAAAGGACTGCGACACCCCATAAAAATTTAAATCTTATTTCAAACCCTAAAGGTAAAATCAATCACCGAAAAAGTTTCAGATTGTTAAAATAATTACTTTGGGGAAAAATTTACAAATTAATAACACTATCCCTAAATCACTTTATAATACTGTAGAGGGACAACAATCATGTTCACTCAATTATTCAATACAGAGTTATCACGCAAACATTTTAAAATACTGTGTGGAGACAGTAGTCATAGTCACTCAATTATCCTATTCAAGATACATCATGGCAAGGCAACAATCACGAAGCAAACATTTTTGATACGACAGAAATCAAATGCATTCATTCGAACTTACTAGGTTACTAACATGATAACCGTTGGTTTGTGAAAGTGGAAATACAAGTACATAGTTAAGGCACAATGTTTTAATTCAAAGTAGCTAAAAACAACATGGTTACAACAATCCTTAGACCATTAATCCGATGACTCGCAATCTGAGTCGTACCTCACTACCTCAAATTCTAAAAAGAATGCATCATTCTTAGCTTGTTCTTGCCTAATTTTCTCCTCTTGCGCCTTTTTGTTCATGGCCTCTTCTTCCAACATTTCTTTTAAAGCTTCTTCATCCATACGAAGTTGATGTATAACTCTTTTCGGTAAGAGGGAAATTCGTTATGATGACGAGCAACCTATACCGAATGTGTACTGGCGGTGTATTGTTCTGGGAACAAGCGACTTAGTCTCCATTTTGTTTATCTAGCTAGTGCCGACTTTCCATCATAGAAAGATGCACTTGCGATTTTCAGTCGCTTTCTTTTAAAAGAGTGCAAATCTAAGCCACGACTTCTTTGAGAGATATATTCGTAGCATTTCTCATAAGCTTTTCTAAGCTCATCCCTAACGGCGCATGAATCTTCAAACTGAAAAGCCAAATTCAAAAGCACATCCTGACGACCTTATCTTCGTAATTAAGCTTTACACAAGGCTTCGGAATTCGATCGTATGAGGGATGCGTATAAGCCATTTGAAGTAATTTTGTAGTAGGATTTAAGTTTGAAAATTTGAGAGGAATGAAGTGGTATTTATAAGACAAAAGGGGGAAAGGGAAATAATTCAAGATCTTGTCATTACTTCAACATATATATTCTCAACATTTTGTCGTATCGGCTCGTCCCAATGACTGACAACATTCATTTAGGAAATGTAAGACAAGTTTAGTGCAAATACCACCTCACTCGTGGCAATTACAATCTCTACAACGCCTTGTATTTGGGACAAAATCTTCTAACACTGGGGAGTTGTGGCACCCCGTAAGCAAATCTAGGTATCTCCTTTTCGCTAAAGTAAATGTATATAGTAAAAAGGTTTATAACTGGATTAGATTGTTCTTCTTATTCAGAGTTTCTCACAGGCTCTGATACCACTTGTGAGTCCCTTACTGAATAGATCTCTGCAGCCTATTAAGGATGATAGCCAAGATGTATAAATACAGTTGACTATGTAGAAACACTGATTATGAATACTATGTGTTAATGCGGAATCTTAACACAAGTACTAAGAAAAACAATGTAGAACTAAATAATAACTTCTATTAATCTGCTTTGAATGATTACAGATTACTAACTATTTAGATATGATTTTTGCTATGAGATATCTTGAGGTCGTTTCTATAACTATGCCAAGAGGGATCCTTTTATAGACTAAGGATAAACCCTAACATGCTTACAAAACGCATACATATCTTTTCCTAAAATATCTCATACATATCTCTTAAACAGTACTAACTATTTTCTACTAACAGTACTAACTATTTGATCAGTACTTACATTTTGTACTGTCGGTACTAACTATAACTATCAGTACTAACTATTTGTACTGTCGGTACTAAGTTAGAAAAACATAAATCCTAACATTATTTAGTGTCCATCACACAAAAATTAGCTCCGCCAACTCAATATACATTGTGGGTAGTTGTGCTTTCTCCATTTATGATTAACATCATCCTCTCTTGTTTTTAAGAATTTTGTTTTTTCGACAAGAGAAAACACATGGCTTATTTTTAATTTTATTTTCTAGTGAAAATACCAAAGCAAATAAAGAAAAAACAAGGCCAAAACATGCAGTTCCAGACTTTCGTGGTCCTAATATAAAAAAACAAACTCACAAATGCTTTTTCACATATAATTGGAAAAATGGCAATGTCAATGATTTAACACCAAGTAAGTCCACCAATCAGTATCTGCCACATCATCAAAACGATACATCTTAGTGGTCCTACCATCTACGTGGCGTAAGGTAATTGGAACTAATGATGTGGACGTACCACTACAAAAATACAAATATAAAAGTCAAGAGATGGCTTTCTTTTTCAAGCATAAAATATTTAAATTAATAACACTAAAGACCTGTTAGGAAAATAATTATTGTTGTATAAAAGCGTCCACCGGCCGGATAAAAACCAAAGTGTTGTGTGTTTTTTAAAAAACTACAACCATCTTTTAATTCGATTCACTCCTACGAAGTTAGATTTTTAAGTCATTAATAAAATGATATATTACTACCTTTAAACATAACAGAATTAAATTTCTATTTTAACAGAGAAAAGTACAACGATGCATCAACTTGTATTTATGTAACATAGAAACTATCGAATTATAGAAAAACTCGCGTATATTATTACCATCCAATCAAAATCAAAATATTACCTCGCCAAAATTTGGGTAAATATGGAATTATCTCTATAACATAAACAAAATTTGACACCGACTTAATAATTACCTCGCCAAAAACCGTGATAAGAAAAGCATGCAGCTTGCGAATTTTTTAAACTCTCTTACCAATCTTAGCTGATTTTGAAAGAAAAAAAATACCCATATTTTAAATATAGACGAACACCCTTTTGAGCAATGAGCTAACATGCAACGTAATAATTATGCACGTGTTATTCTTGGAGTGGCGATATAAATTTAGAAACATTACCAATTACAAAAACTATCGTTAATGTTGCCTTTTTTTTTAACGGCAAATATTATTAACTAGCAAGATGCTAGAAAGAATATTATAAGGAAATCAAATTAGGGTTTTTCAACCAACACTCTCAAGAAAACGAACTAAAACATCTACTACCACACCAAATAAAAGAACGCGAAACAATATTGTCAAAAATCACGGAACGTCTCGGAGGAACCTCGTCAAATATAGAATGATTCCGAAAAGCCCAAATATGCCACCAAGCAACATAGAAAACGCCCTCCAACATAAGCTTAAGCTTAGAAGACAACCGAATAGTAGCGAACCAAGCATTCCAGTCAGCAAAGGACGAAACATCAACCCAATGGAGGTCCCACCACCGGCAAATCCTACGAAAGATGATCTTGGCCAAATTACACCGGAAGAAAACATGATGAGAATCCTCAGGAACCAAACCACACAACGGACATAAAGAAGAATCCATAATTACTCCTCTATTAAAAAGGTTACATCTAGTCGGGAGACGATCAAGCCGAGCACGCCAAGCAAACACATTAATCTTGATCGGAATAAATTTCACCCACCTAGTGGCTTCAACCGCGGAAGGAAGAAAAAGATCATCTAAGATAGAGCGAATCTCTTTAACGCGAAACACACCTTCACCGTTTAAATCACAAACCCATCTATCAATAGAGGAAGAAAGAGTGACCGTACCTAGCAGAGACAACATATCCGACCACTGCTGACATTCAACACCATCCCGAATCTGCCGACGAAAAGAGGCATCAAAAGAGGAAGCTCCCCATTTCGCAGCAACAGAAGCTAGTTTATCCCTTTCTAAAGCATAAATACGAGGAAACCGAACACTAAAAGGCACGTCCAAAATCCAAGTATCCAACCAGAATCTTGTATTATGGCCATCTCCAACACGTTTCTTACAATGGGAGACAAAATCAAAACCTTTAGAAGACAACACCTGAACCTCACGTAAAATAGAGCACCAAGTCGAAGGAAAATTGACCGAGTGAGATTCTAAAGAGGATCCGTAAATGGCACTAATAACACGCGACCAAATAGAACCATCTTGGGAGAGGAAACGCCACACCCACTTGAGAAGCAAAGCACGATTCAAAGCATGCAAGCTGGACACACCAAGACCCCCATTTTTCTTGGACGCCAAGACCTTATCCCAAGCAACCCAAGTAATCTTTCTTTCCGACGGATCAGCACCATTGAAAAAATTACTGCGGATCGACTCCATCTCATGCAAGACACCCTTAGGGGCTTTAAAAATCGACATAGTAAATAAAGGGGCTGCGCCTAGAACCGATTTTAAAAGGGTCAGTCTACCACCAACGGAAAGAGTTTTACTCTTCCATTTGGACAACCGAGCTTGGATTTTCTGAATTATGCTTACCCAAGCAGTATGACGCGACATATTTTCGCCAACCGTCACACCGAGATACTTAAAAGGGGTTTGCATAACAGCACACCCTATAAGCGAAGCACCTTGATTAACAACATCCCGAGGAACACCAACACCCAACACTTGACTCTTTTGCAAATTAATCTTCAATCCCGAAGCTAAGTAAAAACATT
Organism: Tanacetum coccineum; assembly: GCA_026074375.1. Taxonomy (NCBI): domain Eukaryota; kingdom Viridiplantae; phylum Streptophyta; class Magnoliopsida; order Asterales; family Asteraceae; genus Tanacetum; species Tanacetum coccineum. The sequence goes on from BQNB010139820.1 coordinate 9,400, forward strand.
TGAGGATTCTAACAAGGTTCACCAGATTGTCATCGGACCATTCCCCTATAAAAACAGCATCATCAGCATAAAAAAGATGAGAGATAAACACCGACCCTTGAAGCTGAAGCCCTTTAAAGACTCCTTCGTTGACAGCTCTAGAAACAGAAATATGAAGAGACTCCATAACAAGAATGAATAAGAAAGGAGCCAGAGGATCTCCTTGTTTAAGTCCACAAAAGAACGGGAATTCAGAAGTAGGACTCCCGTTGACCAGAATCGAAGCCATAGCGGAACTAAAAATACCACGAATCCACTTACACCAATTTGGACCAAAGCCAAAAGCTTGCAAAACATCAAGGAGATAATCCCAACGAACGGAGTCATAAGCCTTAGCAAAATCGACTTTAAAAATTAGAGCTTGCTTCTTTTTCCTTTTGCACCAAGCAAGTAACTCATTCAAAACGAAGGGCCCATCTAAGATTTGCCTATTCGCGACAAAGGCAGATTGAGTGTCAGAAACTAGATCCGAGATAACCGCGGCCAGACGATTTGCAAGAATCTTAGTGATCACTTTATACACACTTCCAATCAAACTTATGGGTCTAAAATCTGTAACGAATTTAGCATCCGTAACTTTGGGAATCAAAGCAATAAACGACGCGTTACAACCCTTCGGAAAATACCCGCTGTCAAAAAAACAATCGACGGCAGAGCAAAAATCAGGGCCAATGAGACTCCAGTAACGCCTAATGAATTCAAATGTGTATCCGTCAGGACCAGGAGATTTGTTCTCTCCACACTCCCACACAGCATCACGAATTTCAGCCCTGGTAATGCAACTGTCCAAAACATCAACCTGGTCGGTGGACAAACGTTTAGGGAACGAAATATTCAACTTAAGACGAAAACTATCTGGTTGTTTAAACCGAGTGGCGAAGTGATCCTTGAAGGTATCTTTAATCACCTTCGGATCAGTATGCCAATCGCCGTCAACAAAAACACCACGAATCGATAACTGAGACCGTTTCTTATTAATGAGACCATGAAAAAACTTTGAATTTTCGTCTCCCTCTACCGCCCATTTAACTTTAGCTTTCTGAACATAGTCCTTAACTTCCAACTGTTTGAAATCATGAAGTTTACGTGTTAACTCCATTCGATTAAATAACATCTCATCGGAAACAACCCCACTATCCAGATTCTTGTCAATAGTAACCAAATCATCAATGATGGCATTCTTAAGACCATCTTGTAAAATATTCTTGTCCTTAATCCAACCTCGGATGATCTTCTTCAAGTCTTGTAGTTTTTTCTTGAACCTAATCAACCTGTTAGAATCCGAATGAGAAAAAGAGTTCCATGCTTGTTCCACCATGGCGTCAAAACCATCCCGTTTAAACCAAGAATGATAAATCCGGAACGGAATCGGACCAAAATCAGTATGTATCTCTTTAAGAAGAATAGGGCGATGATCCGACAAATGACGGTCAAGACAAACGGCCGTACTTGAAGGAAAAGCCGAAATAATACCTTCCGAAACAAGAAAGCGATCCAATTTACTCATTTTTGTCGCTGATGGATGTGACCACGTAAAAGAATAACCTTCCATCTTAATCTCCACAAGACCTGACGACGAGATAAAATGATTGAAGTCTCTCGCACTAGATTGATTGAACAAAGAACCAAACCTTTCGTCTTCGGAACGCACTTCATTAAAATCGCCCATAACAAGCGTCTCACCTTTCCAACGTGTGATCAAAACCGAAATGTAATCCCAAAGGGTCCGTTTAAGAACAGTAGACTGTGGAGCATAAATCACCACTATAAGAACCTTAGAATTATTAGGGAGCCAAGTCCCATATAAAGCAATAAAATTATCAGAGACCGAAACATAATCCTTTTTAAAAATAGACTCCTCCCAAACACATAAGATACCACCCGAATTACCAACCGAATCACTAGTTGCAAATTGATAATTAGAATTACCCCATATAAACTTAACATCCATGTGAGAAATACAATCCATCTTCGTCTCTTGTAACGCTAAAAAATTAACGTTATGTTTAATATTTAACTCCTTGACCCACTCCTTTTTTGTCTTGTGACCAAGACCTTGGACGTTTAAAGAGAGGATCTTCATTTAAGACCGTCATCGGCTCCTTGCTTACCAATGATACGTTCTCTGTCTTTCGAATACCTTTCCATATCATAGCCCATAGATTGCCCTATCCGAATCATATCGTCCAACACTTCCAAGATCGAACATCCATTACACACGTTATGAGGATGCTTAAAAGAAGAGACTCCACAAAAATATTCATTGGCATGAGTCTCCTGTGAGTAATTCATCACCTTCGAATGGGCTTTCGGTGAATACTCTTTCGCGATTACTGGCTCAGTATTGTTCTCCATCTCTGGTACAAAGTTGTGGTTGTTCGCCTGCTGTGACGCCTCAGGAGTAAAGCCTGGAGGGTGAGATAATGAAGTATCCAAGTCTACAACATCATCTTTGGGAGGTTTATTTAACAAATCATACAACCCAAATGGGTCATCAGAATGTTAATCGTCTGCCTTTGCATTGTTATTACACACGCTGTTACACGGTGAAGAAGGTTTATCTCCAAATAAAGTTTCTGAAACCCCTTCCTCATCACTTTCTCCAACCAATTCATCATCACCCAGTTGTGGACCAGTAGGTTTGCTTTTAGCGCCTAGAAGAGACTCATCGTCCGAGGTATATTCCGAATATTTATATTCCTGAAACTGTGGAGTCCAAGCAAATAACTCCTTTGCTCGAGCCATATAAATTTTGCCTTTGAAGATGATTTTAAAACTCTCCAAAATATTATCAACCAATTTGGTTTTAATGTACAAACGTTTACGAGCGAACGATGAGAAAGAATTCTCTTCAATGTCCAAAGCTTCCCCCCATTTCTTGCCTAGCTTTAAAAACGTTTCACGAGACCAAACGTTCAATGAAATCCCTTCAATATCAACCCACACGACTCGTTCATCACTAACAAAATCATGAACCGCATCCTGAAGAACAAGGAACCAAGAATTAACTCCTGTGTGCTGTAGCAATTTCATTTTAGTAGCCACTGTGTCTAATTCAAGCATCACCCACAGCCCACCAAGATAAGACAATATCACCTTCGGAAACCCTTCTTTAGTAAGAATAGTCTGTAAGTTAGGGATAGAATTCAAATCTTTAACTCTGCCCATTACATGTCGGGATAAGTCGCGTTCTATAATACAAGTATCGTCAAGCACCACCGCGGAGGTACTGAAGGATGAAGCCGAGTGACCAATCAGGGATTTAAAATCTTTCACAGCTGTCGCATAAGAACCAGAATTGTTATATTCTTTAGGGAGTGGATTCCTCACTGAATTGGTTGGTTTACTCGGCCGTTCATATCGAACAACATTTGCATGAATATGGAACCGACCCACACAAAGGGTACACAAATTACCAATCAACCGTTCCATATCATAAACCCTAATGAAACGAACAAAAGCAAATCGCTTACCCGCTTTGGATTTGCGATTTGGTATGAACATATCTACTACTTTGCCATACGCCTCATAGAGATTCCATAATTCACGAGAGCCAAAACTATCCGTAAAATTAGTGACAAACGATTTGAGATACAGTTATAACTGTTCCTCCTAGGAGCGTTGAGAATGCATGACGAGAACAAACGAAACCCTAAAATATGAAAATTAAAACGAAACCCTAACCCTAATGAAACATGTCGAACCAAATAAAAAATGATTAGAGAACAATGCAGAGATGAATCACCCTAACCAGACGATAATGGGTGAATGGTAATCAAACAGGCAAGGATTAACGATCGAAATCATAACCCTAACCTAATGACACGTCGAACCCAAAACCGAGAGATTAAAGGATACAATCAAAGATTAGCCTCAATAATCAGATGTTATTCGGTGAATGGTGATCAAACAGGGTAGGATCAGCGATCAAAGAATCAAAGATTTGAAAAATCGTCATGGGTGGTTCGATTTGAAAAACCATGTCAGATTGATCATATGTTCATAAAATGTGGTAGATGATCTGTGTTTACAAGATCACAGACTTAATCGTGTTTGTAATAAATTGAGCTCAAATTGTTTTCATAGATGCAAAATAGAGAGACGTTTTCATATATGAAAAGTTTCATAAACAGATATGAGATATCGTGTATGAGTTACATAAATTGTCAATTTACATCATTTTTGTTGGCTATTTGTGACAATTTCAATACTGTTTTGATTCATTTCATTTGCTATAATCGTTACTCACACACTTTTTTAGCTTTTAGTTATTCTTAACTGACGTAAAAAATATTTACTTCTTAAGCTATGCAAAACTAAAGATTAAAATGTTTTCCTTCAAAACAGGTTTAATAATCCATATTCATATCTACCCATTTATGTGGACAGAAAGTGGTGTTTTCCAATTTCAATAATGTTTTAATTCATTTCATTTGCTATAATCGTTACTCACACACTTTCTTATCTTTTAGTTACTAGTTTTAATGCCCGTGCACGCACGGGGTTTAGACATTATGTTTTTTTAAATACATGTATGATTTTTATTTTTATTTTGTTTTATAAGTTATGTTATATAGTATTATCGAAATCATATGAAGAGAATAAATTAGAGATATAAATCTACTATCATTATATTAACATTTATTACATGAGCTTGTAGGATAATTACTAATTTTTTTTCTTTTTTAATTTATCCTGTTAACTATACTACGATCCATTCGTGAGGAATTATCTCTACAAACTTACTCATTTTTAGGTAGACCTGATTTTACGGCTCATTGTGAACCTTCGATGGCCAAATGGGATTAGTTTTCTCCTCGTTTTATTCGAACATTCGACTCCTCTTTGGATACTCGATTGTTATTTCCGTTGGGTATGCAGTTGATATTGTCATTGTTTACTTGATTTTTTCGGCATTAGTTGAGTCAGCTATACTTAAGATTAATGGTCAACATATGTTGTTATAAAAATGTTAAATTTTTGCTTTGCAATCGAATTTAAAAAGTATTAATGTTGAGTTATCAAAGCCGTTCATTATTTATAGAATATAGAAAGATAATAAAATCAAAGAAGTTTATGTTTCGTCATATATCTGTAATAATATGTTTGGACAAACAAAGAATTAACCTATTGTATATTTTAATACTAATATACAAATATAAAATGAGTTTTTACCCATTTTTTCCGTCACCAACAACTTTTTAAAGACTATAAAAGTAGCCTAGTTGGTATATATGATTTATAGGCGATAAAGATTTTGGAGAATTTAAAATGTTTATTAGAATGTTAGTAAAAAAACAAAACTTGTCTTTGTATTAAAACATTAAGATAAAAATGCAATTTTCCTAAAACACATCAATGAATAGCTAGAATAAACTTTTTATTAATTTCTGATTTTTATGTGATTCGGTGTTTTTATATTTGTGTTGTTCACATAATTTCAGCGTCAATGAATAAATCCATCAAAATGTATGGGTAGATTTGGGATGTGATTTGTTACTCGTTTAATTCTTTGTTTTGAATGTAAAAAAATTGTTTCGTTTGTAATATTTTGAAAATATAAAGTTACGGGTATAAAGTTTAAGGGGTTATTTATTTTTTTTTTAATAGTTATAATATAAACTTGTAAATTTAATTAACTATACAACTTCTACTCTATATAACTTTTTTTAAATTTAAAAATACTAAATTTTTATTAATTACCTCCACTTTTTGCAAGTTTTTTCTTCACAACATTGGACCATATATGTTATGTGGGTTTTTATTTTTCTCGTCATATTTCTCAACACAAATTTCGTTAGCATTATTGACCAAATCGATTTAATTTTTGACTTTTTCATTGACCAATGAGATTACACGATTTTGCCTACGTGACAAAATCAAACGTTCTGATTGGTCTAATTTTTAAATTCATATGATTCAATTTGATGGAAAACTCGAAATGATGTAATTCTTTTATTATAAAAAATATTTACATCAAAACATAAGATTAAAATATTTACTCCTACTTCTTAACTGACGTAAAAAATATTTACCGCACTACTTCTTAAGCTATGCAAAACTAAAGATTAAAATGTTTTCCATCAAAACAGGTTTAATAATTAAAAAAGTGAGAAGAAATTTTTTTTTAAAGCTCATATAAGTTTTCATGCTAGTCAACTTCATGAGTTGTACAAATTAGATTGGCAACAATTCAAGAAATTAACCAACATGAATACATTATACTATTTTAGACACATATAACGCACCATGGGCTAGGGTACGTAAGGAATTGACAAGTTCTTTCTTCAATCGGTGTGGGATGGAATGTTAAAATAAAAAGTTAGAAAGTCTTCATGTGTTATATTAACGATTTTTATGCACATGAAAGAACTATTTGTTACATGGAAGCGAACACAATTTTGTGTTTTCGGAGCACGAATTATGATGTATATATACTACACGGTACCTACATGTATTTTTTTAACGTGAAAGGAGTAGATACACCAGAAAACACTATACTATTCTGAGAACGTGAAACTACAGATTAAACAATGTTCCAAATTACCAAATTAAAACAAAAAAGCTAAGAGTACGTTGATATGAGTTTTCAGACCCGTCAAGACAGCTCTAGACTAATTTTTTTTGGATAAAGGGTTTCCCCGATAAATTTTATTACTCTAAAAAACAATTAAGTACAATGGATGAGGGTGAGTCTCACATCTCCGCCTGTTACATGGGCAAACTACTTCCTTAAAGGAATGTACACAAAATGACTAGACTATAAAAGAGAAAATAAAACTACTTCTTGTTTCGACCTTGCACTTTGATATCCAATTTATCACATATAGCTTGAATATTGTCAGGAATTTTCTGGCCTTCATACATATCATCATCATACGGGTCATAGTCGTAATCACCATAAGAATCTTTCCATTGTCCCAGGAAACTAGTAGTACCAAAACCAACCTTCTCTAACTGATGCAACTTCATCCTCACTATCGTGATCACCCGGATAATCAACCTTTTTCACATGTTCTCCTCGTCATCAACAAGAGTAACTTTTCCATCAATAATAAGTTTTTCAATCTTTCCAATTTTATCAACAAGAGTAGTAATAGTACTACTACTTTCCACATTCCAGAACGAAGATCCACTAGAGTTGGGCTCTTTACTAACCAAATTTGAAGTCCCCCCATTGGTACCCAAATCCACATCATTGTCAACCGAGTTAAGCACATCAAATGGATTTGAATTACTAACCTTTTTTGTATGCTCCACATCATTCTTCTTGTTTTCACTAGTATTTGTAGTAGGCTTTTTAGAAACAGGTCTATACTCTTTAGTTGGTTTGAATCGCACCTTCGAACTAACCGGAACACCTTTAGGAGCTTGGCTAGCTTTCTTCATATCCTTCGCCACACCCAGACATGGATTCTTGGGACATTCCTCCTGAGTATGACCAAAAACCTTACAACACCTCTAGACTACTTCAACGTAAAAGATCTTAAATATCTAAAAACAATAGTATATAAATAACCAACAACTTCTATCTTCAGTCTATGGGGGATAAAGTGTTTGGATAAAAATTCAGAAACAAATCTACATAAAAATAATAAGAACAAGATAATGCAAGAGTTATTAGTAGATGGTGAAAGAAAGATATGTTGCTTTATACCACAAATGCAAAGAGATCTAACCGGCATCCTTTGTTCGTCTCTTTAAGGCATTGTGTAGGAGAATAGTTTCTTTTACGTTGCCATAATAACTCCAAATCTTAAGATCGCTAGGAAAATAATCGTTCCACATACATAATTGCGCGAGAGAGAACGACCCTTGAACATTCCCATCGGGGTCTCTATAGCTCCAGCGTTTTTCAGAATCTAGCTCGTCAGTAATTAGAGGACTAACATAATCAAGCCACGTAGAACAAGACTCTTTAGCAATGTTTAGATCATTACCCGGGGGCGTAGATGGAGACACAATGCTAGAATCATTTGCAATACGAGTACACATTTTGACTTACTTAACTGAAACGCAAACACGTACGGGTGATGAGAATGTTATAAACTTCGCATGTGCA
>BQNB010139821.1:0-17500 GCA_026074375.1 Tanacetum coccineum
ATGAATTGGTTCTCTAGAGTTTCTTCTGGGTTGAGGTGTGTTGTATCTTGGTTGAGAAGAGATATTTCTCCTAGGCGGACGTGTTTTCGATCTAGACTCGGTTTTGACATAACCTATACTGCTTTTAAGTGATGGTTTTAAAGATGGTTTCATTGACTCATTAATTCTATTATATATTAGTTTCTTCCTAGTAATAACAAATCCGATCTAGAAGACATGGGTGGACTAAAAACGTGTTTTGTCACTTTTTCACCATCGGTGCGACTCACGGATCCAGGTAAGGTGGATCCGTGCACCTTTATGGTGGATCTGCCCGTTGCTTTTTTAGCGGACGATCCAACAAAACTCATAAGTTTAGTTCCGCTTGTTGACGCTTTACTACTATCAAATCCTAAACCTATTTTACAACTAGATGACTTTTGATTATTTAACATTTCTCTTAGTGAATTAGTGCTTTCATCAAATTTTACAAACTTAACTTGAGTTTCCTTAAGTCTAGCGTTTTCGAATTTAAGTTCTTGACATGACTTACACGCAATATCAATTTCTTTACTTCTCTCAAGTTTCTTAATTTTCTCGTTCAATTCTAAGATTTCTTTTTCTAAAAGATATCTTTTAGTTTTCAAAATTTTATTCTTGTTAATGATTTTTAAGCTAATTTCACATAAGCTATCATATTCTATTTGCATAGTATCATTATCAAGATAAGATGCATTATCACTATAATAAGAAGAGTTAGGAGTTACCTCATTTGACGATTGAGCCATTAGACAAGTTTCATTGTTAGTTTTGTCTTTGACATCATTTTCGTTATCACTCTAAGAACCTCCAATGAAGGCCTTTTGATCTTTGTTACGAGGTGGTTTTGGACAATCACCAATGAGACAATGTGGATCACCGCATCTAAATCATTTCCTGTCACTCTTCCCTTTCTTCTCATCCCTTTGTCGGAATGAATTCTTTTCTTCTCTTGGTTGCCTAAGTTTCATCATCACTGGACTCTTTCTTAGCTTTTAAGGCAATGGACTTAACCCTTTCCTTTTTGCCTCTATAGATTTTAGAATCTTTTTCCATGACTACTTTATGTACTTTTAGATTACTGATAAGCTCGTCAAGAGCTAGTGATGACAAAACTTTTGATTCTTCAATCTCCGTGACATTTGCTCTCCATTTAGGATGTAGAGCCCTAAGAAACTTCCTAACATAGTTCTTGCTAGAAAAACCTTCATCAAGAGCTTTAAGACTAGTAATAATAGTGTTAAATCTAGCTAAACCGTTATCAATAGATTCTTCTTCAAGGATAGTAAATTGTTCATATTGTTAAACAAGAAGATCAATTTTATTATCCTTTACTTGTCTATTACCTTGATGTGTAATTAACAACGATTGCCAAATATCTTTAGCCGTTTTACACAAAAAATTCTTTTGTATTACTTTTTAGGTAAAGCATTATAAAGAACCATTTTAGCTTCGTTATTTTTAGCAAGTTTATTTTTAAGATCGTCGGATTGTTCTTCAAAAGGAACAACCTCTAAAATTTGGGTAACTTTATTTTTGGCAACCGGTGGAAAATCGTCATTCAATATAATATGCCAAAGATCTAAATTTTAAGCTTTCACATAAGTTTCAAATCTATAAATGATCACTTTCAAAAAGAGATGGTATTTGCATAGATTGCCCTTCTAGATATTTATCCGGATCCATAGATCGATTCAAGCTTTAATGTATAATATACGTTAAAGATCTTGGGTGACCTTGGCTTCTGATACCAATTATGGAAACTAGAAGGGGGGGTTGAATAGTTTTTACTGTTTTAAAATAAAACTTAGATTGTCAACTTATGTGAACTCAAAAGATATACACAAGTGTATATGATAGCAATGCAATAAGTAAATAAGTAATCTACGAAGTATGAACATGTAAAGATAAGAAAGATCAAACCGATGACACAATGATTTATAGTGGTTCAGCTACGAAGCTCCTCTTCGCCCTACTCCACTCCCCAAGTACCCAACTTGAGAGTTATCTTCACTATGTCAACAAGCTCCCTTTAGGCAGAAAAAACTGTACACGTCGCTTACACTTTTTCCGGTACTAAGCTAAATACCGAGTTCTACTTCGAGATAGAACCAATCTAACACACTATGTATTTTATGGCCTAAATACTAACCTATCATACACATATGATATACACAACACACAACACAAGATATACAAGATGAATGATTATCTCAAACGTGATGACATAACTAAACTATTAACACTTGAAGCTTGACGTCTTCGTAAGTGTTCTTCACTAAAGAGTGGAATGAGTTGATCACTTGTAATGGATTATGTAACGAGTATAATGATCAAAGAATATACAAAAGATAAAAGTTATGTGTAATAATATTTGTCAAGAGTTGTTTAAAATGAAAGCTTAAGGTTGCTATTTATAGGCAACTCTTTGAAATTCAAATGCTGTCCTAGACAGTTGTATGCTGCGACCCACGGATCCACCATAGCTGGATCCGTCTAGTGTATTTGGTGGATCCATTGGAGGAGCTGGGACAACATTTGTCATTTTATGATTAACCCCAAATCTTACAAAATATTATTTTGTACTTAATAAAACTAGTTTATTAGATTCTTCTAGAACAAAATATTTCTTATCACCAATAAAAAAAGATCTTCTAGATTTGAAAAGATTTGGAAAGATTGTTTCCTCTTATGGTTAATCTTATTTTGTCTTACATGATTAATATAATTAATCATGTGTTAACTTAAATCATTTGATTAGAAAAGGTTTATACAAATGATAATATTTTTCCTTGATCATTAACTATGTTTAATAATGTCATATTCATACCTTAAGTGATTTGTCGTCGTCAAGTAAACTTTCGACTAAATAACTTGTTTACGTAAACTTTAAGGTAGTATAACATTATATTTGTTATTATCAAAATATGAAGATCATTAAATATAAATATTATTTTTGCGCGAATATCTGTATTAACAGACATAAACCCCAGAATTACTCATATACATAAACCGCATAAATTTGTATTACATAAACCGCATTGTCCTCTTCTGACATAAACCGCAAAAATAGGCATCACATAAACCGCAGTGGCCTCCTAAGACATAAACTGTAGTGAAACTTCAAAACATAAACCGCAAAGTGTAATAACCCTAGTTTCAGGTCAACGTCTATCCCGAGCTAAGATAATTATTTTTGCTAAGTAAATAATTATAGTCGTTTATACTATATAAGGTTTGATGAGAATTTTCTTTTATAAGGTAATTTCAATCCGTGATTGAGTCTTTTTTTGTTTTTAGCGTCTAAGAAAGTTAGAAAAAATTGTTTTGTTGCTCCGAGAGCATAGATATGTTATTTTTGTATTTTACGACGTTTCCCTGAGTTTTCGTGAAAACCGTGTTTAAAGGTCGTGTTTTACGAGGTTTAACGTTTTAAAGAAAAATTAGTGGGACGGATTTAAAATATTTATTAACGTGGTGTGACCCAAGTCTTTGGCCGATTTTAAATAAAAGAAAAAGGACTTTGTACTAGTTTTGAAAGACTGATGAGAAAGAAGGGTTAAAAGTGCCAAAATGCCAAAGTTTATTTCTATAAATACCCCCACCATATACACTTATAACTCTTTTATCAAATTTTTGTCTTCCTCCCCTTTTCTCTCTAGTGTTCGACCGGCCACAAGGAAAAACCACCACCACCACTTTATTTTTGACATGCAATTAAATTCAATTATACCATCTTAATCCTTGTATCAAGAGCTACAAATCCCACTATAGAAACCTCACATGCATTAAGTATTTAAGAAATTAGATTTTTGGTTCGTTCTTGAAGATTTCGAGTATAAGGGTGTGTTTATCATTGCTAGATTAGTGTCTTGAGCAATTGGTTGTATTGAAAAAGGGTTCGGTTTGTTTGGTTTAGGTCTCGTCCGTACGGTCTAACAAAGGGGGAAACGAAATCGAGTTTTGTTATTTCTTTGTGAGTATTCTAGTTATGTTTTCGTGTCGATTAATTTGATGTTATTGCATTTATATGATTATTGCTAGATGATTCAATTACAAAAAATATTGAAAGCGTGTTTTGTTATTGACTAAGGTTTGATGGTTTTGGTATAATTACATAGACTAGTTAAGCGTATTTTGATAGTCAAATTATGTCGAAAATGTCATTTTCATAGGTTTTGGGTTGACAATGTTTGACCAGAAAGTTTGACTTGATCATAGCGAGTCGAGAAATTTCTAAAATATATTTTAAGCTTTTGAATATGATAAAGGATGTTCTAAGGTTCGTTTTGATATAAGGTGGGCATTGTAACTCCTAAAAACGAACGTTTTACGGTCGAGTCAAGTTTGGGTATTTTTTGGGTAAAAAGTCAACTACAAAGATTGACTTTTGAAAGTCAAACATGCGTAAACTTTTGAATAAAGTCTATAATGAGCAATGGATTAGTAATGTTAGTTAAATTGTAACAAAATTTGAAGTTCGGATTATATTATCCTTACTTTCGGCAAACTTTCTAAAAATGGAAACTTTATGGAAAAGCGTCGTAATATTGTTAAGTGTTTCAAGGTGAAATGTTTTGCGTCGCACTTGGAGATTGTAGTATATGATTGTATATACGTAATAGTGATATATGTAAGTATGCAATATATGATTTAATATACTTTTAGTCACGTACCGCTATATATGTATTATATAGGTCGCGGTTAAGACGTGAAGTTACTTGCGCTTGATTGACTTGATTGATTTGGATCTTTTGCTTAAGGTGAGTTCATAGCCTCGCATTTAAATCTTTTAATTGTTTTTAAACCCGCGAGGGGGATACATGTTTGTTTTATAAAATCGAACACATATGATTTTATGGTATGCTGGACCCGATTACGAGATTGTTTCCGCATAAGTAGCTATTGTCGAAGTCCCTTATTTCATGAACCGTTAATTGCCTTGTAAGGTGAACGCTAATGCATTAAATAGATCTATTGGGTTTGACAACCCTGTCCGGGGTATGAATCAATTGTGACCACCCTGTCAAACGGACATTTTGTATTTAGAAAGTAGTAGGTATATGACAATAATACCTTGTTTTGGGGCACTTTAACATATGAAATACCATATGTACTGTTAACGTTCGGTGTCATGAGCTTATTGCGTGAAAGAAAAGAAGTTGCTATACATTGCATTCGTTGCATTGTTTTCCCGAGAACTAATTATGTGTTCAAAGATTATTGCTTATCAATTACTTTAAACTCTATGAATTTTACTCAACTTTGTTGTTGACGTTTTAAACATGTTTTATCCCAGGTAACCAATGATGAAGACAACGATGGCGTGGAGGTGTCGTGCGTGTGATGGATTTGTGGAAAGAGTACTTGTGTGTTTCGGTCTTTCAAAAATAATGTCTTAAGTTGTGTTAAAACAATGTCTTTTATTTGAAACAATTGTCTTTCAATGGTTGTAATAGACGGTGGTTGCGATTCTGTAGGGACCTAACGCATTTTAGACTCTAATTAATAATGAAACACATGTTTGTCAAACGTCCCATTTGGGGTCGTTTTCTATTATCTTGGTAAATGGTGCTATTTAGTAACGCCCAATTGCTTAAATTTCGCTGCGCAATCCAATGTAAAGTTGGGGGTGTTACAGAGTGGTATCAAGAGCCTAAGGTTATAGAGAACTAGGTCGAGTCTTTTTGAAAACCTAAACTATAACGCTTCTATACGCACACCGAGACTTCTCGTTGCCATTGGTTACATATAGAAAGAAAAGGTAAATTTATTGATTGTTATGAATAGGTATATTTACGTATGTGTTATATGTATAATTGGTTAAGTATGGATATACTTATGCATGTGTTGGATGCATAAATTGTTATGTATTGGTACATTTATGCATGTGTTGTATGCATGGAATGTCATGTGATTATATGATAACTATCATTATATATGTTTGAAATATAATCGAGATATATACTAAATGAGAATGTCATGAATTGTAAATTTTTATTTGTTGCGCTTTGATGCGAACTGTTATTTTGATAATAGTGTTCTAATAATAATAAGAAGTGATACGCTATTAAGTAAGTATGGTATGATATTTTCTAGATTATTATGGTGGACGTAACTCCTCTTGATCATGTGGATGATGTACCCGTTGTTAAGCTGAATCAACACGATGATGTTCATGTTGTTCCCGAGCATGTCTTAGTGGATGAAGACGAGGACCCGGAAGAAGACGAATTTGAGGAAAAAGAAGACCCTCAAGAAGAAGATGATGATATGGAAGTCGACATCGAGGAAGATAAGAATGAGCCTGAGTTGACATATCCTTATGAAGAGGTGGATCCTCTTAACCCTCCGCCGACTGCTTCTGAGTCAGAGCCTGACGATGTGAATGAGGTTGAGAACTCGATTGAGTCCAAGGATGAGACTGTTCCTGCTAGCATCCATAAGGTAGGTGAATCGTCTACTGCTCCTTTTCTTCGTGAGGACAGTGATGGTCTATTGCCTGGTCTCACAAGGAGGGACATTAACTCTCTTTTTGGTCGGATGGACTTGGGTAATGAAGTGCGTTCTAGTGTAGAGAAAGGAACGACCGCAATGGAAAAGCTGGTTAAAAAGCTTGGTAATACTGAAGATAAGGTTGAGTGTAAGAAATTGAAGAAGGAACTTGAAGAAGCAAGGTTAGGAAACATATTCCTTCGTATGTAGAACGAACGAGTTGAGAGAGATCTCTATTGAACTAGATTTCGAGCTCATGAGTTCTATCAAGAGATGATTCGTAGAGGATTTATGTTTGAAGTAAGACCGAATGGAGCTATCGATGTTCCGATTGAAGATGAGAAGAGTCCATCGTCTGAGCCGCGAGAATCTTCTCGTGAATCTTAGTAGTTTGATTTCAATTGTAGTTTCTTTTATTGTATAATCACTAAACTGAATTCTCAGTTAGTAGAATTAGTGCTATTGGTTGTAATGATTTGTATCATTTTATGAAACAATGCAACTATGTATTAACTCTTTGTGATGAAAAATGAATGACTATCTTTTGATTACTATTTGATGTGGTGTGACTGTTGTTGTGATTGATTTGTCATTGTACCATGTTATGAGTATATCATGTTATGAATGTTTATCAGATTGTTTTATGTGTGACATGACAGAATCATGCCTCTAAGGTCCGCACCTTTGACTCAAGCTGCTATTCGCCAAATGATCAAGGAAAGTGTCGATGCTGCTATCGCTACTGAGCGTGCTAGACAAGCGAATGCTCGAAATGATGCTAGAGGATCTGGATCAGTTAGGGGTTAAGATGCCGCACCTGTTGTTCGTGAGTGCACTTTCGCTGGGTTTATGAAGTGCAATCCTATTACTTTCCATGGTACTGAGGGAGTCGTTGAGTTACGAAGATGGTTTAAGAAAACTGAGAGTGTTTTTAGAATCAGTGAATGTGCAGAGGGCAAGAAAGTTAAGTTTGCTACTGCAACACTGCAAGGACCTGCTTTGACTTGGTAGAATGCTAAGGTTGCAACCATGGGTTTGAAGACTGTGAACCAAATGCCTTGGAATGAGATGAAACAACTGATGACTGCTGAGTTTTATCCGATAGAAAAAATTCAACAAATGAAGCACGAATTGTGGAACTTGAAGGTTAAGAAGTATAACATTGTGGCTTATACTTAGAGGTTCAATGAGTTAGCATTGATGTGTCCGAGAATGGTTGAACCGGAAAGAGTGAAAGTTGATGCTTACATCCGGGGATTGACTGATAACATCAAAGGCAAAGTTACTTCTTCTAGGCCTGCTAACCTGAACGAAGCCATGCGTATGGCTCATAAGCTGATGGAACAGAAATCGCAAGCTAGAGATGAAAGAATTCTTGAAGGAAAGAAGCAAAAGTGGGAGAATTATCAAAGAGGGAATAGTAGTGGTAAGAGCAACCAAAAGGATAACTTACGTCAAACTTTATAGAATAACCAAAAGCAAGGGAATGTGCGAGCCATGGTTACCGCACCCACTGATGGAAAGGTGTCTTCTGGATCACTCCCTTTGTGTGAACGATGTTTTACTCGCCATGTTAGGGCATGTATGATCAAGTGTCACAAGTGTGGAAAGGTTGGGCACAAGGCAAGGTACTGTAAGGAGAAGAATGTTGCCACGTGTGCAAATGCTCTGCCCATTCCGACTTGTTATGATTGTGGTGAGTAAGGTCATACTAGGAATCGATGCCCAAGGAAGGTTAAGCAAGAGGAAGTTGGAGAAGTTTGTGGTCGAGCTTATGCTATCAAGGATGCTGAGCCACAAGGTCCGAATGTGGTTACTGGTACATTTTTGCTCAATAACCGCTATGCTTCTATTTTATTCGATTCGGGTTCCGATAGGAGTTTTGTGGATACTAGATTTAGTTCCATGCTTAATATCGATCCGGTCAAAATAAGAGCTAGTTATGAGGTAGAATTAGCCGACGGAAGAGTAGTTAGTACGACACTGTTTTGAAAGGTTGCACTTTGAATTTAGTGAACCATATTTTCAAAATTGATCTTATGCCGATTGAACTTGGTACGTTTGACGTCATAATCGG
Organism: Tanacetum coccineum; assembly: GCA_026074375.1. Taxonomy (NCBI): domain Eukaryota; kingdom Viridiplantae; phylum Streptophyta; class Magnoliopsida; order Asterales; family Asteraceae; genus Tanacetum; species Tanacetum coccineum. Next base: position 8,591 of record BQNB010139821.1, read on the forward strand.
TATGGATTGGCTTGTCAAGCACGATGCCATTATCGTCTGTGGAGAGAAAGTTGTTTGTATACCGTATGGAAACAAGATGTTGATAGTCAAAAGTGATAAAGGCGTGTCTCGACTAAAGGTCATATCTTGTATTAAAGCCCGTAAGTACGTCGGGCAAGGTTGTCATCTATTTTTGGCACACATGACAGAGAAGAAGTCAAAGGAGAAACGATTGGAAGATGTGCATGTAATTTGTAACTATCCTGAGGTGTTTCTTGAGGAGTTTCCAAGACTACCACCACTGAGGCAAGTAGAGTTTCGAATTGATATAGTATCGGGGGCTGCACCTGTTGCACGTGCACAGTATAGATTGGCACCGTCTGAGATGAGAGAGTTGTTGGTACAATTGCAAGAGCTGCTAGAGAAAGGATTTATTCGTCTGAGTTCGTCACCGTGGGGAGCACCGGTGTTGTTTGTGAAAAAGAAAGATGGATCTTTTAGAATGTGTATAGATTATCGCGAGTTGAACAAGTTGACTGTCAAGAATCGTTATCCTCTTCCAAGAATCGAAGATTTATTTGACCAACTGCAAGGTTCGAGTTTGTATTCTAAGATCGATTTGCGATCAGGATATCACCAGTTACGCATTAAAGAAGAGGACATTCCAATTACTGCATTTAGAACTCTGTATGGTCACTTTGAGTTCTAAGTGATGTCGTTTGGATTGACTAATGTGCCTGCTGTGTTTATGGATTTGATGAACCGAGTATGCAAGCCATATCTTGATAAGTTCGTCATAGTGTTCATCGATGATATTTTGGTTTATTCCAAGGACGAAGAAGAGCACGGAAAGAATTTAAAGATTGTTTTGAAGCTGCTTAAGAAAGATAGATTGTACGCCAAGTTTTCAAAGTGTGATTTTTGGCTAGATTTGGTATAATTTCTTGGTCACGTGATTGATCGTAATGGTGTTCATGTTGATTTTTCCAAGATCGAAGCCATTAAGAGTTGGGCTGCACCGACGACGCCAACGAAGGTGAGGCAATTTATTGGATTGGCTGGGTACTATAGGAGGTTTATTGAAGGTTTTTCTTTGATTTCTAAGCCGCTGACTAAGTTGACTCATAAATATAAGAAATACGAATGGGGAAAAGAAAAAGAGGAAGCTTTTCAAACATTGAAGCAGAAGTTGTGTAGTGCACTGATCTTAGCGTTGCCCGAGGGAACATAAGATTTTGTGGTATATTGTGGCGCGTCACTTAAAGGTTATGGAGCCGTGTTGATGCATAGAGAGAAGGTGATAGCGTATGCTTCTAGACAATTGAAAGTCTATGAAGAGAATTACACTACTCACGATTTGGAGTTGGGAGCAGTTGTTTTCGCTCTTAGATTATGGAGACATATTTGTATGGAACGAAGTGTGTGGTTTTCACCGATCACAAGAGCCTACAATATATTTTGAATCAGAAAGTGTTGAACTTGAGACAATGGAGATGGATTGAGTTGCTAAGTAATTATGATTGTGAAATTCGGTATCATCCTGGAAAAGCGAATGTTGTGGCTGACGCCATAAGTCAGAAGGAAAGGGATAAGCCATTACGTGTTCGAGCTTTGATGATGACTGTTCATAATGATCTACCAAAGCGAATTCGTGAAGCTCAAAAGGAAGCAATAAAGAAGAAGTATGTAAAGAAAGAGAATTTGGGAAGAATGATTAAGCAAATATTTGAGTTTCGCCCTAATGGAACACGTTGCTTTGGAAACCGTGTCTGGTTGCCACGATACGGTGGATTAAGGAATTTAGTTATGCATGAGTCGCATAAGTCCAAATATTCTATCCATCGGGATCGGACAAGATGTATTAAGATCTGAAGCCGTTGTACTGGTGGCCGAATATGAAAGCGGATATCACCACGTATGTTAGTAAGTGTTTGACTTGTGAGAAGGTTAAAGCCGAGCATCAGAAATCGTCTGGATTGCTGTAACAACCTGAGATTCTAGTCTGGAAGTGGGAAAGGATAACTATGGATTTTATGAGTGGACGGCCAAAATCGTCGAGTGGGTATGATACGATTTGGGTTATTGTCGACCGACTAACCATATTAGCTCATTTCCTACCAATGAAGAAAACGGATAGTATGGAGAAACTCACATGACTTTACTTGAAGGAAATAGTGTGTAGGCATGGTGTTCCTGTTTCGATCATTTCAGATCGAGATAGCCATTTTACGTCCAGATTCTGGAGATCGCTTCAGGAAGCGTTGGGGATGAATTTAGATATGAGTATCGCTTACCATCCTCAAACGGATAGTCAAAGTGAAAGGACTATACAAAAGCTGGAAGATATGTTGCATGCCTGTGTGATTGACTTTGGAAATAGTTGGGATCGCCATTTGCCATCGATCGAGTTCTCATATAACAATAGTTATCACGCAAGTATTAAGGCTGCACCATATGAAGCTATGTACAGACGGAAATGTAGATCACCTATATGTTGGAGTGAGTTTGGGGATAGCCAACTCACCGGTCCAGAATTGATCCGTAAAACGACCAAGAAGATCATTCAAATTAAGAACCGCTTATTAACTGCTCGTAGTCGCCAAAAAAACTTTGCGGATAGGAGAACTAAGCCGTTGGAATTTGAAGTTGGTGATAAAGTACTGCTCAAGGTATCGCCATGGAAGGGCACTGTGCATTTTGGAAAGCGCGAAAAGCTAAGTCCATGTTACATTGGGCCATTTAAGATTCTAGCCAGAGTTGGTCCTGTAGCCTATACGTTGGAATTGCCTAAAGATTTGAAGGGGATTAATAGTACTTTTTATGTTTTGAATCTTAAGAAATGTCTAGCGGAAGGCGATGTTGTTATTCCGATGAATGAGATTCAACTTGATAATAAGTTGCATATGATTGAAGAACCGATGGAAGTTGTTGATAGAGAAGTCACGCGACTTAAGCAAAGTAAGATACCTATCATTAAAGTTCGTTGGAATTCGCAAAGAGGTCCAGAATTTAATTGGGAACGTGAGGATCAGATTAAGAAAAAGTACCCTCATCTCTTTACAAGTAAGGACGAAGCGAGTAAAGCGGACAAGTCGAGCTGAGCACCGAAACGACGCTCCCTAAAGGAGGGGAGAATGTAACAACTCGAGTTTCAGGTCAACGTCTATCCCGAGCTAAGATAATTATTTTTGCTAAGTAAATATTTATAGTCGTTTATACTATATAATGTTTGATGAGAATTTCCTTTTATAAGGTAATTTCAATCCGTGATTGAGTCTTTATTTGTTTTTAGCGTCTAAGAAAGTTAGAAAATTTTATTTTGTTGCTTCGAGAGCGTAAATATGTTATTTTTGTATTTTACGACGTTTCCCTGAGTTTTCGTGAAAACCGTGTTTAAAAGTCGTGTTTTACGAGGTTTAACATTTTATTAAACGTTTTAAAGAAAAATTAGCGGGACGGATTTAAAATATTTATTAACTTGGTGTGACCCAAGTCTTTGGCCGATTTTAAATAAAAGAAAAAGGACTTTGTACTAGTTTTGAAAGACTAATGAGAAGGAAGGGTTAAAAGTGCCAAAATGCCAAAGTTTCTTTCTATAAATACCCCACCATATACACTTATAACTCTTTTATCAAATTTTTACTTCCTCCCCTTTTCTCTCCAGTGTTTGACCGACCACAAGGAAAAACCACCACCACCACTTTATTTTTTACATGCAATTAAATCCAATTATACCATATTAATCCATGTATCATGTAACGACCCAAACCCGCTCCAGAGAGTAGGCCGAAACGTCATAATCATGGTGTCATATCAAAGCATAATAAAGGCATAATAAAAGAAATAACGCTTTGTACTAGTTTTAAAAGGAGTTATAAGAAGGAGGGACTTAAATTTCCAATTTATCAAAGTTCAATTCTATAAATAGGGTGATACTTCCACCCATTTACACTTTACAAAAATAAAATCTTTTCTTCCTCCTCTCTTGCTCTCTTCGACCGTTTCATGCTTTTATTAAATTTTCTGACATTAGGGGCATTTTGGTAATTTTGCACTTGTTCTGATTTTAGGGTTTTACATATCAAGAGCAACAAATCCCACTATAGAAACCTCACATGCATTAAGTATTTAAGAAGTTAGATTTTTGGTTCATTCTTGAAGATTTCGAGTATAAAGGTGTGTTTATCATTGTAGATTAGTGTCTTGAGCAATTGATTGTATTGAAAAAGGGTTCGGTTTGTTTGGTTTGGGTCTCGTCCGTACGGCCCAACAAAGGGGGAAACGAAATCAAGTTTTGTTATTGCTTTGTGAGTATTCTAGTTATGTTTTCGTGTCGATTAATTTGATGTTATTGCATGTATATGATTATTGCTAGATGATTCAAGTGCGAAAAATATTGAAAGTGTGTTTTGTTATTGACTAAGGTTTGATGGTTTTGGTATAATTACATAGACTAGTTAAGCATATTTTGATAGTCGGATTATGTCGAAAATATCGTTTTCATAGGTTTTGGGTTGACTATGTTTGACTAGAAAGTTTGACTTGACCGTAGCGAGTCGAGAAATTTCTGAAATCTATTTTAGGCTTTTGAATATGATAAAGGATGTTCTAAGATTTATTTTGATTTAAGGTGGGCCTTGTAACTCCTAAAAACGAACGTTTTACGGCCGAGTCAAGTTTGGGTATTTTTGAGGTAAAAAGTCAACTACGAAGTTTGACTTTTGAAAGTTAAACTTGCGTAAACTTTTGAATAAAGTCTATAATGAGCAATGGATTAGTAATGTTAGTTAAATTGTAACGAAATATGAAGTTCGGATTATATTATCCTTACTTTCGGCAAACTTTCTAAAAATGGAAACTTTATGAAAAGCGTCGTAATATTGTTAAGTGCGTCAAGGTGAAATGTTTTGCGTCGCACTTGGAGATTGTAGTATATGATTGTATATACGTAATAGTGATATATGTATATATGCAAGTATGCAATATATGATTTAATATACTTTTAATCACGTACCGCTATATATGTATTATATAGGTCGTGGTTAAGACGTGAAGTGATTTGCGCTTGTTGATTGATTGATTTGGATCTTTTGCTTAAGGTGAGTTCATAGTCTCGCTTTTGAACTATTTTAATTGTTTTAAACCCGCGAGGGGGATTGATTGCAGCAATTTTACGTATATATAATATATCAAAGTATTTATAGAAATATACAAATAATCCTTGAGGACAAAGATTAAATGCAATTTAAACACAAAAATATATAATATAATACGTTAAACCGGTAAGTGATTACCGGGTCGTTATCCCCCAACGACTTGTGAAATTGAAACCACGTTTGATGTTCGGACAATGTTATGAATGATTTTCAACTTTTTGATTGATTTTCTATGACTAAAAACAATTAAAACAATTAAATGCAAGTAAAATAACTAAACACGCGGACGAAAAACAGAAATGACAAAATAAACCCTAATTAGCACCTTAACCTAGAATTTGAATTAATAATCTAATTCTATGAGTAAAAATAAAGAGATTTGCAAAATTTGAAAACTTAACGATAAAATTTGAAAGAAATCACAAAAACGAATAACGGGAATCGAAAACCGAGCCCTAAAAGCTAAAATGCTCAAAAATAAACCTACGAGAGTCAAACTAATTTTCCTACGAACTTTATGATAAAAGAAAATTTTCTAAAAAAGATTTATATTTTTTTGATTATTTTTCTATTTTTTATGATTTTTTTAAGTTTTTAATGAAAATAAATGTTTAAAAATACTAAACGAACTATAAAAATTCTAGAAAAATTACAGAAAATAGCTCATACTATTTAAATCCTAGGAAAAATAAGCTTATAATCACAGCTTATTGAATAAGCCAAGAAATAAGCTGAAACGGCTTATTAAGCTTAAAAGGGAAAAATGAGTATAAAGAATAAATTGTGTGAATGAATAATGAATAAGACCCAAGGGCGCAGTGGTAGTGTGTGTGTTATAAAGGTTGAGAGTGTTGAGGTCGGGGGTTCGAGTCTTGCTCACCCCCGACTTCCACTTTCCCTTTTTTTTTTCAAAAACTTATAAAAACAAAGTTGTTGATAAGCTGGTGCTTATCAACTTTAATAAAAGAAATTTTAAATGAAACTTAAAGAATAAGCTGTTAACAGCTTATTAAGACAGTAAACTTATTTTTCCTAAAAACTTAAAACACTTAACTGCTAACTAAGAAATAAGCACATAAGCAAACATCCATCTTAATAAGCTATTCTAAACTATGGATAAGCACTTAAAAAGAAAGATTGAAACAGAAAAAACTATGGGGAAGTGAGCTTATTGCTCAAAAAGCTAATAAGACTAACTCAGCTTATGCTGAGTTAGTGCAGCCTCACTTGACTAACTTTAGGCTTAAAAATAAGCCACCAAATGGAATCTTAAGCTAATAAACTTTGCTAAACCTAAAACTAGACCTAAGACTCTACTTAAAACAGCTTTTTAAAAATATTTTGAAGCTTATTAAGACTAAGAAAAAGCTATTTGAAAAAGACTGATGCAACTTAAGCTAATTTAGAAAAACTTTGATAAAAAGAGAAAACTAAGTTGCAGCCCTACTTATAAGCTGTAAAATAAGCAAGTAAGACTTAACCTAGCTTATCTAGGCTAAAACTAACCTAACCACCAACTTTGAGCTTATTTGAGCTTATTCTAAGCTAAAAACAGCCTAATGCCAAACACTCCTTTAAATTTAGATTTTCACCTTAAAAACTAAAACTAACCTTATTAAGCTGAGATAAGCTAAAACAGATTTATAACTAAGCTAATTAAGGTCAAATAAGCAAAATCAAACAGTTAATAAGCTCTAATAAGCAAAAATAAGCTAAACTACTATTTTTTTAACAGTTTATGAAGAAAAATAACTAAAAATGAGATTCAAGCTAACTCTTAAACTAAATAAGCATAAACTAAGCATAATAAGTACAATTAAGCTAAGATAAGCAATAATAAGCTAGATTTAAGCAGAATTAAGCAAATAAGCAGTAAATTAAGCTAAAACAGTAATTAAGCTTGGAAATGAAAAAGAGAAAGAGTACCTTTGTCCTTTGCTTAAACAAGGACCCAGATGCTCAAAATGAGCTTATCTACAAGCTCTGGCTTATTTGGAATAAGCCAGTAAGTCCATAAGCTCTTCCAAAATAAGCTTATCATCCAAAATTAGAAGCATTGGTAATTTAGAGTGAGTTAACAGTCCAAAAGGCTTAGTTAAGCTTTTTGAGCTTAACTAAGAGCAAAGTAGCTTATTAAGAACTAAGAGCTTATTAAGAGCTTATTTAACTAAAACAATATTAAATGAAACTTTGAAATTAAAACACGAATTGAAATGAAAGCTGACTTTTATTAATGATTAAAGGATTACAATGCTTAAAAAGTAAATTACAAGAATTAAATTGACATTTAAAAGTAAATAAGCTAAAAATAAGCTATAAGCTAAAATCTACTAACTAACTAACTCCTTCATGTGTGTGAATGTGAGGCTATTTATAGCCTTCTTCTGAAGCTTCTAGGTCTAAATTCAGTTACAAGCTCCTCTCAATCCCTGCCCTTCATTCCTTCAATCATTGGAAGATTAATCTTGGCCGTTGGATCACATCTTAGCTCACACGGATTGCCAGCGTGGCAATCCGTGATTGTGACAGGCTTGTGCTTCTTTTGTGAGTACCTTAAGTGCAAATTCTCTGTCCTTGATGTGCTACTTGTCAGACCACGTGACATTCTTTGTGGGGATTGACCAATAGGAGTCTCTCAATGACGTTTAACCCTGCCAGCTTGAACTTTATCCTTCGAATTACCCTTCTACGTCATTAATTTGCATTTGCCCCTTGTTTTTGACCCTGTGGTAAAATCTTGAAGACGATGAATAGTGAAAAACAATTTTTCCCGCTCGTTTTACTTATAAGAGTTTGACTTTTAATAAACCCGGGTAAAGCTTGTTTGACTTCGGGCTTATAAAGGGGTTTTGGGCCGGGTGTTGGGATTGGGCTTGGACTTGATTTGTGTTATAAGAAAATAACGGGTGTTAACTCTTTTAGTTATAAGAGTTAACACCGTTAGGTTTTTAGGGATTATTTTTGTAATTTTGGAATTAATGAGGGACTAATTTGGAAATGTTTGGATTTTTGTCTTTTTGTGGTTTGACTTAAGTTGACCAAAGGTTGACTTGAGTTGACCATTCTTGACTTTTGATAGCTTTCTCCCGGCTCTTTGCGTGCTCTTCCGTTCCCGTGTCCGTGTTTGTCCGGTTTTGACCGTTTTCTTGTGATTTTTGCTTTATCCACACCTATACAATCACAAAGACAAAACAAGCAATATTCAAGCATTTAAAGTACAATTTTGTCTTTTTAGGGCCATTTTTGATATAAAACGGATATGTGTTTTCACACATATCAAAATTCCCCAAACTAAGCGATTGCGTGTCCTCACGCAATATTATATGCTTTATAACCAAATACCTCAAAACTTTCCCAACTAAGCCTTTGAAAAGTAGCAAAGATTTTTGTGGAGAGAGTTAAGAAATCACAAGTTATAAAACACCCCTATTTTCCCATTTTTCTAAAACTTTTTCATTTTTTTTAACTTTTATTTATATATAAAAGAGATTATTTCGACTTTCGTTATTTCCATAACTGTTAGGGATCATAGAACAAGATGCATTTCGATTCCGAGAATGCCCCAAAAAGGATAAATTCATCGTTCCCGACTTTTCACTTATCCAAACCAAGCTTAAAACAAAATCACAGCTAAATATCAGTAAAGATGCTAACAATACTCATATTTGCAACTTGTGGACTTTTCACTCCCGACAATTTATTATATCTTAAGTGAGTGTGCTATTTTGAATTTCAACCATGGATCAACTTTTTGTAACATACTATGCTTTACGTT
>BQNB010139822.1:0-17499 GCA_026074375.1 Tanacetum coccineum
GCTTCCCCATACTCGGACTCTTGATATCAATCTTGATCTTCTTAGCTGGAACACCTTTTTATAGGCACAAAGTTCCTACAGGCAGCCCCTTTACTAAGATGGCTGGAGTCATTCTCGCAGCACTACACAAGTGGAAGGTTCCTGTCCCGTCTGATCCAAAACTGCTCCATGAACTTGATTTATCCGAGTACGCTAAGAAAGGAAAATATTATTATCTAGGCCAAGGGGACTTCTGTGAATCCTTGGCCATGTTAGAAGTCAAGATCAAAGCTTTTACTATTTTATTCATGTTTATGTAAATTAGAACATATATTCTGTATTATTCTTAAAGCCCAAAGACATATAGATAAGGGCTTTAAATATTAGTCTGTATATTACTAGAATGGGTCAAACTGGACATATTTCGACCCATAGGAATGTTACAGTTATTTCTGTTAGAATCAGTTATGTTGAAAAGGTATGACTTTTCATGAAACGACACAATGTTTCATCATACCTCTTCACATACTATAAATAGGCAGACAATGTAATTTTCTAAGTAATTCAAAGTATATAATACTCACCTTTGTTATTTTCTTGTTTCTACCCATTTTACTTTACTGCAATATTCATATCCAAACACCACTTTATCTGGTCATACAATGTCGCATTCCAAACATCTCCAAGCAAATGGTCAAGATCGCTAAAACACCTTCTGGACCGCTCTAGACAAGTTGTATCAGAGCTAAACCTTGGAGGCACTTGGAAAGGAAACAACATGTTGACTTCATTCACAGGGAATTAAGGAGGCAAAAGGAAGCAAACATGGGTTCCTGCATAAGGCAAATTTCTCAGGAATGCAAAGATATGTTAAAAAAGGAGATGGAAGGAATCATCGTATAACAACAAAGTTAACCTCAAAACCTCACTAATGAAGCAAGAAAAATCAAAACCTATAAATGCTGAGATGTTAAGGCAAATTGGCCACATGTCAAGTTTTGCCTGAAGAAAAAGAAAGAAAGCATACAAGTCATGACAAGATGGATATTCTCCCATTGCAAAAAGAAGAATGGAGAACTTCAACCACCAAGCCACTGTGTTGATCCAATATTCAGAAAAGTATACATATCCTCACAAGAAATTCATGATCAGTTCATATGATCATGAAAAATTGGGGATGATATCTGGGTATTTTTGTGATCAAAAGACAAAACATCTATGCACAAAGATAGATACCTTTTGCAACATAAAGGAGGAGTTTTCTGTCACATATTGATAAGACTAAATGAGTTTCCTTTTTCCACTTGATGGGCTAGGAGATATTTATATAAAGGATGATGGCCATGGATACTTAGTGCCTGGTGTTCACTATGCACCAGAAGTCACACTAAATATCCTATCAATGGATTTGCTTGAAAAACAAGGGTATGAGATCAAGTATGATGGGAAAAACATGCTGATCTTCTCCACTTTACTGTTCCACACAAAGAAACACCAAATCTTTCAATGAAGACAGGATGAGAACATTGCACAACCAATACTTGGAAAACTACTTTGGATCACTGGATGATGGGATAGATGAAGGCCTAATCATAATCAAAGGAAGTCTTTACTCTACAAAGGTCCAAACTTTCAATGATTATGTTTATTTTCTGAATTTGGTTAAACAAGATGAAATTGTAGATCAAGAGTGGGACTATTTTAGAAACAGATTCAATAAGGCACTAAAAATGGTTCTAACTAATTTCTTGACGTACACTTCATGGTTTCACATTCACAACCAACAATTAACGGGACACAGATACACTTGTTTGATCTCTACAAACTTGTAGAAACCTTAGGAGGATACTTGAATGTACAATTCTGTCAAGAATTTGACATTATTGGGGAAATGATGGGACTGCCTAAAGGCTTTGGAGATGAATTGAAAAGATGCTATAATCAGTATCTAGATGTATTCACATCTTACTTTAAGACTGCTAGAGCACCAAGAAGGGAATGCATTAGGGATTTCAACCAAGCAGATCCAAACTTGCCTTCAAATAATCTTGAAGAAGGCACTGGTGCACAACCAAATGCAGGTCTAGAGGGAAAAGAAAAGGTGGAACATTTTGGTGTCAAACTTGAAGGCACTAGCTCCAAAGAAGATACTCCAGGCAAAGATCCTATACCACACTCAGCAAGAAACCTAAATCTACAAGGAATGCATTCAAGATACTCAATTCCAAGAATGCAAGAAGAAGATGATTCAGGCACAGACAACACTTCTGAAGAATTCACCATCATCACATAAAAGCTTATAATCTTGGAGGGGAGATTGTTAGAAGTCAAGATCAAAGCTTTTACTGTTTTATTCATGTTTATGTAAATTAGAACATATATTCTGTATTATTCTTAAAGCCCAAAGACATATAGATAAGGGCTTTAAATATTAGTCTGTATATTACTAGAATGGGTCAAACTGGACATATTTCGACCCATAGGAATGTTACAGTTATTTCTGTTAGAATCAGTTATGTTGAAAAGGTATGACTTTTCATGAAACGACACAATGTTTCATCATACCTCTTCACATACTATAAATAGGCAGACAATGTAATTTTCTAAGTAATTCAAAGTATATAATACTCACCTTTGTTATTTTCTTGTTTCTACCCATTTTACTTTACTGCAATATTCATATCCAAACACCACTTTATCTGTCAAACATGTCGAATTCCAAACAATTTCCAAGCAAATGGCCAAGATCACTAAAACCACCCTTTGGCCGCCCTAACAGGCCATCTATTTGAGTAGGGATTAAGACTTGACATTGTGCACAGAACTTGTGTTTGGATAAACAATGATGCAGCAGAAATAATGACAATAACAACAGGAAATAGAGCTAAACAAACAGACTTTATTAATACTTTTGAATGAAAAATAAAGATACAGGATCCTAACTATTTATAGGTTATGAAGGGGTATCAAGAACCATTGTGTCGATTCATGAGACAGTTACAACCCTTCCTATAATAACTGTCATAACAATATTAACTGCCATAACTAAATAATTGTCTTAATGGGTCGGATTTCCTATACATATGACCCATTAAACTACTGCAGACACTTTATTAAACATATCCTAAGTCTGCATATACATAAATTAATAATACAACTTTATAAATAGGCTAACTATGAAAGGCTTATGATCTTGAACTCCAACAAATATAGGATCGATTCCACTCCCACACTCAGGTGACTAAATTTTCACACGCATCTCGTATTTGTTATACATACATGCATATACATTGACCATACATCGATTTCTTACATAAATTTATGGAATGTAGGTTCTTAAACAAAGCGTGTGTTACAACAGAAGCAATTCTGCTCCGTGGATGTTATGTACAGTAACCGAGGTTGAGGAAACTAAACAGATACTAAGAATGATACCTATTTTGATTGCAACCTATCCCCAAGGCACAAATGATCGCACAATTAGTTCATTTGCGTTAAGCCAAGGAACTACTCTTGAAGAGGCTTATCGGAAGCTTTGAAATTCACCCAGCCAGATTGCTGGGATTTGTGGACCCCTTTCCATGCTTATAAGCGTAGTACTTTACGATCGTTATTTGTGAAATACATGGCAAGATGGACAAGAACCAAGAGGGATCTGCTGCTCCAAAGAATGGGACAGGCATGGTTATTATATTTGTAAATAATGGTGGTAGCATCCTTAACTGACAGATATAGGCTAAGCGTGCTAATGGACCATGGTGTGGTTGAGGAGCGGGAAACAAATACCTTTGTCGAATCTCGTTATCCTTCTCTGTTTGTATTAATGGGAGTAGCGGACGCCATTTCTAGAGGTAGCCAAGTTTGAGTGTTTCTACGATCAAGCAACCCGAAAGCATGAAGAGTCCTTGGGTACTTTCTTAAAATGCCATGACAAGTTTAGGTGTCGGGGTTTTTTTGTAGTTTTCTTTGTCACGACGTCTCGTCTTACAAAGAGAAATGGTCACAAAGGGTGGATTCGTAACAACCTCAATGCATCTCATCTCGACTACTACTATGCCTTTTTCGCAGTGCTTAACTTGTTGAACTTCATTTTCTTTCTGGTAATGACCAAGTTTTATGTTTACAAGGCCGAGGTCTCGGATTCTATGATCATTCTTGAAGAGGAGTTGAAGTTGAAATCAGCTGCTACCGATCACGAGGTAGTCGCTAAGCAAGAAGCTGCATCAAGATTCAACTTAACTTGAAGCTAATTAAGCTGGATCATATCCAATCTAGCTAGCTAGGTCATGTTGATAAAAGATATGCATTGTAAAAGTGTAGTTTTTTCTCTCATTTATAAAATTTTAGTTGGTCGACGGAAAATTTTACTCCGTGATTAAACTTTAGTTTTAGGTTCAACTTGCATGCATATTAAAAGTAATCATTTCTTTGATAGCTCATACATTGTCATAGTCCTTTATGACAAAATATCTTTTTCTTATCCATTTAAAATGTATATATATTAAATTCCTTGGTTAAAAAGTAAATCATCTCTTTGTCACATGCATATATTTTTCTTATCCGTTTAAAATATATTTGTGGTTGATTTCATGAGTAAGCATGATAGTCAAAGAAGACGATTGTTTTGTCAATACATATGCATGCTTGCTACTCAACACTTCAAATTAGTCTCCTCAACCCAAATATTAATCTCATTGTTCACACCGATGTTTTAAAACCTGAGTTGACCCAGCCGGTTCAACCGGTTGAACCTTGAACCGGCTCGGAGACCAGGTTTTTGCTTGTTTGAGAACCGGATTGAACCGGCAGTTTTTCGTTGACCCGGGTCGACCCGGTTTGATAAAACCGGCCGGGTCATGACTTTTTATCAAAAAATATAAAAAAAAAATTTCTCATCGAATTTTAAAGTGGTGAGAAATATTGTTAGTTAAAATATTGTAAATGAGTAAATTAGAGTTATAAACTATCTTATAAACACAAACTAAGTTTTAATATACATTATTATAATTTAGATTCATATGTTGATTTTTGTTGCAAATATTTGCTATATTATAATCGATATAAAACTTTAAAACAAAGCTTATCGGTAGAGTCTTAATATTTTTCATTGGTTCAATCGAATGAATGTAAAAAATAAATCAGATAGATTATGAGATCATTCACCATTACATATTAAATATAGACTAAAATATACATATGTATAGAACCGGTTGGACCGGTGACCCAATGAACCAGTGACCCAATGAACTGGTGATTAAACCGAGTCGATAAAAAAACCGGGTTTTAAAACATTGGTTCACACTTCACTTCACATAACATTACATCACATTATTGGTTTGTTTGTCAACTTTGATGTATATCTTGTTAATAGTATGTAGTAATCAACCCTTGATTAATTAAGATGTTGTTCAAATATATCATTTTAGGGTAAATTGTAAATTATGTCTTTAAAGTTGTCGATTTTTGTAAAATCGCTCGTGATAGAAATGTATTTTCAATTGTATCCATCAATCCTACATGGCAGTGCAAAAACGTCCACCAACCGTTTTCACTAACGAAGCTCCTATTATGTACCTCACGTCCCCTACATGTGAGAGCCTTTTCGTCATTTCCTTCTTCCCGCCAACTAGCTCACCCGTTATTTTCTTACTTATTTCAAGGACTAAATTTGCAACGCAATAACTTCAAAGTTTTGAACATACACCCCTATTTAGTCAACCTCAATTATGACTACACTCACTACACCCACACACACATAAGAATAAATCTTCCATTGTCTTTAACTCATTTGTGATATCATGTCTCGGTGTCTTGACCTTGTTTATGCCGCTAACTCATTTGTGATCTCTGAAATGATGGTTTCCCATTACCAGAGAGATTGCCGAAGACATGCAATAAGCAACAGATTTGATGAACGCGTGCCAAAAGTTGACTAATATGGTGATGTGTAGGGGGGCTGATTGTTGATCTCCAAAACTGCAATACGTCTAGAGTTGCAAGGGTGAATGTCACCAAGCTTAAGTGACTTCAAAGTGCTAATTTGCGTAAGTCCGTGATCTTGATGAGAATGGTTACAGAAAATCACAACAAAATTGTTGACAAGATTAAGTTTGAAGCGAGACAGTGGGAGATGTAAGGTGGTCAGTTTATGAAGGCTTGGAGGGTTGATGTGTGTAGATATGGGATAAGGGTTTTTTGCGAATGACATGTCTTCTAGTTTAGTGTTATGGTATCTTAATAGTGTGCATTAATGAACAGGTCGTTTGATCTTTCTTTTAATGGTAGAACAACCATGTTATTGGGTTGCCTTTTGTTTCATTTTTGTGTTGAAGATATGGTTTTACGTTTTTAGAATATTTGAGTTGTATTGCAAACATAAACATTTGCCACAAGAATTACTAATCTAAAACAAAAAATTAAACTTGAAACTGATATTAATCAAACCATAAACCATATATATATTGAAGATAAAAAAAAATAAAAAAACACCCAAAAGCCCAACCCACAAATCCGACCACCTCCCTTAGACTAGTCTAATCTCATGGATAAACTCCCACTTGCTGTGAATGGAGAGCTGCAAATCGGCGCAATCACTTGTCTTAATTCCATTATCCTAATTGCGTCCTTTCTTTTCAACTCCTTATAAAACTCTAAACTTTTATAAAGACCCAATTTAAACTTTTGTTATTAAAGTTCTTGCATCAAGGCTTCTCTTTCGTTGCAACCAACCTGCATCACATTGAGTGTGTTTATAAGGCCGTGTAAAACCTGTATGTCTCTTTGAGTCTCTTCATCCATTTTAACCAACATCTGATCGCACCCAAAAAGGCCGTATTGACTTCTACCAATACGGGGTATCGGCTTGGTATATATATATTTGAGACCACAATAATGAGTACTATGGATTTAGATGGAATAACTTGCTTAAATAAGTAAATTTCTAGGATTACACCCAAAAAGTTTATATACGTCGTGTTATTAACTAACCACACCAGTTAGTTAACCCCCATATACACCCTTTACTTACTCTCATTTTTAGAGTAAGATTCTCCTAGAAAAACTTGTTTAACCATTCCTGTCTTTTTCACACCAAATGTTTCTTTCGTTAGACCTTTACACCTTAGCCTACCCTGTTAGATTAAGTCATTAATTAGTTGTTAGTCGCTTTTTTGTAAAGTATTGTATTTCCTGTATTGCAACAAAAATTTTCTATTTATGATATGGTCGGTAAAATTGCACAATGCAATTGGGCACGTGTCGATTATTCACCCATGGTTAGGTCGGGAGCTATTATGGTATATCAGATTTTTGGTACATCCGAGTACGAAGAATTATGGAAGAAATTATCCGGAGCTATTATGATCTTGAAGATGGTGAAATTACACCGAGATTCGTAGTGTACTGTTTATGTTAAAAAAATCAAAAAAATTAGAAATTCGCTGCAAAAAAGAGGTGGAAATTTTGGAGATAGTCGGTTCGTTAAAGCTTAAACTAATGGTATTATATGAAGGATCGATTATTCGTTGATACTTGTTATAAATCAACGATGTAAAGTTTTATATAAAGTGATAGATATCACCACTTATTTCTGTAAAAGTATGTATAGTATGGATGATTGGGAAGTTGATCGTTACGAGAACGCCAACTAAAGTTGTTTTCATTTATCTTTGATTGAAGACATTTTTCGTGCCTACTAAACATGGAGTAGTCCACGATTTGTGTCTTTATCATGGGAACGGTCGGGAAAGTATTTAGCAACTTGTACCTTATTTGTTTGGACTTAATCTATTTGTTTTGTTTATTTTTATTTAACAACAATTATTTCCCTTTCCTAATCCCTAACCCTTAGGTTTTATTCAAATGAGGATGCGAGTAATCACATGTGTCTATTCCGTCGTTATGGCCATATATGTGTGATTTTGTCCGCCATGTTGGTTTATTACTTTTGGAGAAAGGATTAGAAGATCCATATCCTATATCACTCATCGTCCTAACCCTTGGTTTTACTCGAGTGGGAGAATTAAATGCAATCATGTATGTCTATTCCATCGTTATGGATGTGTATATGTGGTTTGTTGCCCTTACTGGTTTACGATTTTTGGTAAAGACTACTAGTCCTACTCTTTAGCTTATTCGAGTTAAGGTTCGAATGTAATCAAATGTGTTTATCCCATCATTATGGGTGTGTATGTATGATTTTGTCACCTTTTCTGGAATATTGGTATCGGTAGAGATTGGAAAAAGTGATCAACCCTTTTATCCTTTTAAACCCAATTTACCTTTATAAACTTGTTACTCCTTAGCTTTAGTGGTGGAGATGTGTATCATTGCCAAGCTTATGATAGAATACTCGTCATGACCGAGCAATTGAGCGAATTAGTTAAATATTACAACATAGATTAGTTGAGCGAATTGAGAGTTTTCCTATTTCGTGAGAAGTTTGGTTATGTACTAGTAATTGAACAGATAAATGCTTAAAGGAAAAATCCTTGACCAATGTTAGGATACATTTTTATAAATTTTCTAAAGTCTACTCGAGGATAAGTAGGATTCAAGTGGGGAGATATTTGATGACATCAAATAAAGTCATATTTATAGGATCATTTATCCCATGTAATTTACCCATTTTATGTAATTATTGCGAGAATTGATACTTAATCGTTTATATTTGAGATTTGCAGTAATTATGGAGTACTTTGTGAAGTTTAGCAAAAAAGCACGCATTATGGAGCTAAAACGAAGAAATCTAAAGAAACTGTTCTAACTGACTATACGCCGTATCCATCAAGGAAGATACGGCGTATCTGTGCCTGCATTTCACAAGAATCCACGAAGACCTATGCGCCGTATCCATGAGATATCATACGCCGTATCCAATATATATTATACGAAGATCCTGGAAGATATCAAACGTTGTCCCTACTCCAAGAAACTCTTTATACGTCGTATTGGCTTCTACCAATACGGCGTATCGGCCCTATTCCAATCACAATACATAGAAAACTTAAAAACAAATTTTAGGTGTGCTTGATCATATTTTCGATACCGTAACCACAAAATTCGATTTCCAGAAGAGAAGAAGAGCATAAGAGGTCAAGCAAAGCTTCTAATTCCATAGGAAACACTTTGTAATTCCCTATACTATAATAATCATTCGATTTTTGGTATCATTCGTTTAACTCGGTTAGTTTACCTTGGTTAATTGATTATTCTTGTAATAATTACAATGGTTAAGGGCTGATACCTTGTATTAGCAGAAATATGAAAATTTAAATATTTGGTTAGTTTAAAATCATTGTTTAATCTTATTGTTGGTTGTTGATTAATGTCTATCAATTCATGACTTGTTTAGTGCTAAGTATCCGAACCACATCATTCAAGCTTAATTCTTAGAATGCAAAATATCTAACTAGCTAGTTGCCAGGATGAATCTCCATATCTGCAAATTATTAATCTAATAGGTAATATGGATCACAAATATTGACCTATCTTACGATTTTGTATATGTGAAACAAGTTGTGAAAGCAGTGACCTGGAATAAACAAATAATGTACTGATCCTTTAGAAAAGACTTGAAACAGTGCCTATCAAGTATAATAAAGGCATTAAGTATATTGGTAAAATCTCCATAGCTAGTTTAATAAAGATACACCATATTAATCTCATAAGATAGATTATAATTACAAAAAGAGCTTTAACGGATGCGTTTATTTGAACAGAATCTACGTATCTAGGTTTTAGAAAAGAATACCAACCTAAATCTTAGAAAGATATGAGCCGCATCGAAATAGCACTCATTACACAAAATAAATACAGACACTGTGTTTAATTTGATTAATCATGTTAGATACATATTTCTATAAGTTGGCTAGACCGCTCTTACTATCATTTTATTATCCTGCTTGCGTGTGTTATTTGTTTTAAGTTTGATTTAAAGAGTCATACCACCAAACCCTATGCCAGTCTCTCAGACTGAAACCCCCCCCCCCTATTTTATCCTTTTAGAACTAGGTTTAGCATAGGTTTAACATAGATTAGAATTAACATAGTTAAAATTAACTTAATTTAGTTAACCAAAATATTGATAGAATAAAAGATTTACGCTCTCGCTCTTAGTGATCGACACCCTACTTACCAACGAAGCTACATTTGATCGTGTACACTGCCCGTTAGTGTTGTTTTAGGTATACTCGACAAAATATATATGTAAAACTTGATAACTAAAATAACAACCTACACGACAACACAATCAATTTGTTAGGCAAACAAAAGAACAATGCTCATTTTTTTCCACATTAATCTGTGCCAACATATGATCTAGGCCAGTACTAAAAACCTTGCTATCACGAGTAAAGGCAACAAGTTTACCAACATGCCCATTTACATACCTCAATGGGCGAAATTCTAATAATCCCTTATTGTGTATGTTGAAAACGACTTTTCATGATAAGCCATTACACCTGTCATAATTTACATTCAAAACATCAAGATCTTAAAATTGAATGTTAATAATTAAAAATTAATAACAGATATAAATAAACCTTTTAGAGCTGTTTCAATTAGTGGATAATGATAACTAGTTTTGTGGATTGAAGTGTATAGAAAAGTTATGGTTTTTATCTAATTTAAAGTTTTTTTGGAACGTTTAGAGTGTTATGATCTTGGTGTTAGGGTATTATTGTGTGATGTTCTGTTGTTAATACTCGTGAGTGATGGTTAGTTGAGGAGTGTATGTTGGAAAGTTTGAAGTTACTGCGTTGCATATTTAGTCTTCGATAGAAGTAAAGCCATTGGGAATCGTTGTTCGCCAGGTGAGCTAGTTGGCGGGAAAAAGGAACCACACGTAGGGCACGTGAGGTATATAACGGGAGCTTTGCTAGAGGAAATGGTTGGTGGGTGTTTTTGCATTGCCAAGTAAGATAGAGTGATACAATTGAAAATATGTTTCAATCAAAGACGATTTTTGCAAAAAAACGACGACTTTAACGACATAATTTGCAATTAACCCATCATTTTAACTGATCGTCATTAATTACTCTGTAATCAAACCTTGATTAAGAAGTAGTAGCATATAACTATATAATATTTGGTGATTCATGCAAGCAAGCATTATTGGTTAACAGCCAATCCAAGCCACCTAGCTTATGGAGTATCTATTAAAAAAACAAACAACTTGATTCATGCATGCTAATCGAATAAAACTTCTAACTTATTAACAAACTAGTTTCAAGGCCCGCCCGTTGGGCGGGGAGCTTTAAGGTATTTGGAAGAAGAAACAATCACATATTGATACTTGTCTGTTATTGTTTTGTATAGTTGTTTTATGTTGTTCATTTTTTTTGAGCTTTGCATAAAGTATAAAAAAACGTAAGTATTAAAGTATTATGTATTATAAGTGAAGGGTTAAAAGGGCGGGCACTGAAGAAGATTATCGGACCTCGGACCTGAATAGAGAACAGTGTTATGTTTCTTTCAACAATACCTAAACTTAAAGGGTTAAAGTATTATGTATTATAAATACTTGAACGAAGAATATCTCTTAGTGTCCTGTATAAAGCCTCAAAGCAATGCTTAAAAGTAGCCTAAGTGTAATTTTATGACATACAGTATTGTCAGCACACCCGTGTAAAAATTAACCATTTAAACCCAAACTCGCTTTGACCCGTTAACAGATCTAACTTCTGTCCCGCTTTGCTTACGTGCCTATTGGTATCATTAATGTACACAAGATTGTGTCAGCTTGCTTGGTTTAAGAGCAAATTATCCATTTGTCTAGAATTAAACTTAAAACAAATACTAAATGACTAAGGTTATAACTAAACTAGAGAACTCTGAAAGAACTATTACAATACTAAAACTACTATAGAACTATTAGAACTAAACTAATAACAACTGACTAACAATGAAAATAACTAATTACTAAATACTATAAAACTGAAGTGCTGAGCATAACTTAAAGCATTACTCGAAAGTTAGTTTTACGTAATGACATAACTACATCATTATAAAGGGCACAAGATAAGAGCATAAAAAATCATATCAATAATCCTTGACATTGCAATAACATACAACAACACATGTCTATTTATGTCCATTCCATTGTAAGCCTATTACCTCCAACCTCGCTTCAATTTTTTGCATATTCGTCTTCCGATTTGGCTATTAAAAGAATCAAACACATAGATAAATTAGACAAAAAAATATATAAGAGTAAATATGCCACATATGCTCATATTCAATAGTTACGGGATGCATTAACTTTCTCAAAAGTCCATGAAACCGGCAAATCGACACTCCATTATGTATAACGATTTAAACCACTTTGACTAAAAAGGGGCCATTTAGGAATGTATGCATTGAAAGGTTGCTTTTGTAATTGTTTGCAGGTTAGATTAGGTGATGCTTGAAATTGTCCTTTGAAAGTGAAAAAAGGTACGCAGTAATCAGAATCACATAATCAGTTGTAATGTAATAGATTATAAAAGATAATTTTTATTTGGCGTGCTGATGTTAGAAGCCGTAATCTTATTACTTTCATATCATAATATATTTATTCAACTAAATTATTGAGTTTCAAAACGCAAAACACAAAAACATGTATATTACCTTATGATCTACAGATTATGCCAAGGCTTCTTTCCCTCTACATAAATCACCATCGAATCACCACAATTTGATTCAACATTAGCTTGTTTTCCACCAATTTCATCATCAACCTTGAGGAAACTGATCAAAGTATACTCTTTCTCACATTTCTTGATTGCTATAATCATTCTTATTAGTACCATTTTCGTCACTTCCCCAGCTCGGTATAAGAGGTTCTAATTCCTCTTGTAAAGCAGTATGAACACAAATACTACAATAGTTTGCAACTTGTGCCACAAGATTCATAGTCAGATATACATATATAAATGATAATTATATCTAAGTATCCAACTTAAGTCACAAGACAAATCTTGAAGAACATTAAATGTACCCATATCATACATTAGTTTATTTTAGTTTGATAACCTACTTGCTAGCCCTCATACAACAGGTAAAATGTGTGATGTGTTATTTTTTTAGTCTTAAAAATGACTAATTATTGAGAATAAGTTAGTGATTTTGTAACAAATCTGAAAATACTATACTCTTAGTTGTAATATACTTCAAATGTTGATACTTTGTTTTGCATCCATTTGATATAAAAATATCATGTGATTTCATGAGAAAGGGCATACTACTTAATGGCAAGAGTATTGAAAATTGAATTTGAAAATCACATACCATACTCTACAATGAAAGCAGGCACATGATGAGGCACCGCCACAAATCACGTTCGAGATCTAGATACTTGCATTATGTAGTTGGGCTTAATTAGTAAACGAACTCTGCTACATAGATAATAAAAAGTCTTGTCATGAGCGAGATCTTCCAAAACATCATTTTTGTTTACATTTTTCCCTTCTTAACACTTTTCCTAAGATGAATCCTATTGCTTTTTATTGCATCACAACCTGTGTTATTTTGTAGATTTCACAGCCATCCCAGAATTAAGTTCAGTACATTATACTTCCCGCACATTTAATTTTTTTTGTCTTACTTCTATAGACACTTCTTACTAAGTTTTTTCTGTAATTTGGTGTGTGTACGTAAAGATGTGAAGGATAAAAAAACCATAAGTGGACGTAGCAGTTTTTTGTTCGCATACCACTACACATTGTCACCTCACATTGGGGAATTGGGCCATGCCTACTCGCAAGTCCTATGCATTTATATAGTTTTTTATTTAAAAGCGATAGTTGGAGCTTAAAATGTCAAGTAAGCTTATAAAACTAAAGAAAACTACAATACCCAATGACAATGACCTTATAGGAGTCACCCTGAGCTTGATTCTTTATAGTCTAGATTTCAGCCATCGATTGACAAGCTTTAAGTTCAGCTCCAGTGCTAATTTCATCAATAATAACTACTTCAGGCATGTGATTATCCACTTCCTCGATCACTGCCAATGTCATCTTTGAATCATACTGCCAATGCTGTTCCGCCAAGCTAGTCAGAAAAGATTAAACATCGTGGATCTGAATGTGAAATGTTTGGTGCTAGGCAGTGGTGGTGTGCTCCTGCTGTTGCTGACCACAAGCTAACCGGATCCTGCTCGGTGGTGTGCAGCTGCCCGCTGCTCCTGTTGCAAAGGAAAATAAGTAAATAGTTATTCTACATTCTTTTTATTTATGTTCAACTGATACAAAGCGTGTTTAATTTTTACTTTTATTTTAGTAAAAATGACTTTTTCTAACAACATTATCGAATTACTAGGCTAGTCTATTTTGTTTATTCCTGACTGGTGTTTTTTTGTTTTTTTGTCCCTTCCTAAATCACACATGTTAAGTAAGCATTGGCATAATGGTAAGTCAGTTTATAATAATTTATTATATTTTAAACAAAACATAAATGACTAATTTCTGATAGCAGGACATCAATAAAGAAAATGCCTCATATGCTAAAAGGTTGAATTCATGAGGTCCTAACATCAATGACAAATTTCCATTGATCCATATTTGTAGCATCATTTGCATAAATGAATCAACTACTACCAAATTTAAAAAACCAAAAATCCATTAAAAATCCACACATATTTCATCATTTAACTAATATATTTTGCATAAAGAAGCAATATTTATCTCATAAAACCACTTGTCAAATTCATAAGCAGATTAATGAATTATAATCCACATCTCAAATGCGTACACTATGAAAAAAATCAATATACCTTTATCTTGAGACATTCCACCGAACATCTTACTTGCCGCCTCCAAATCATATACCTTGTACACTAATAAAGACCAAAAAATAAAAATTATTCACTATTTAGTTTTTGAACCACCAAAAAATAAAGACCAAAAACTAATTTATGAACAATTAAATCAAACACATAATTAATTTTAAGACTATTTTAATTGAAATTAGGGTTAGTGATTTATCCCGAAAAACATAAAAAAATAGAACATAACAATAACAGAAAAGAGAAACAAAAAAAACTTTGTGACCCTTCAAATATTCTGTTGTGGCTCATCAAGGGTCCTTTGATTCCTTATGTTTGTTTGTGGTATTAAGGTATTTTGTTTCAGGATTTTTTTGGGGATAAACGGATCTGCATGTGATTGTGGACGAGGATTTTTGAATTTGTGATTGGTGAATAGTTTTTGTGGTTATATTTTGTGAAGGCTTTGATTCAAGTTAGGATCGACAGATCTAGCTTCGTATCTTGAATGAATTGGGGAGATGCTTCCTCTTATTGTTATGGAATATTTTTTTTTGAGAAATAAATGCTTTGAATGTCTGCTTTGAATGTCTGCCGTTGATTATTGGGACAAGATTAGTTTTTCCAAAGCTTCTTTTATATAGGTTATAGATTAAATTTACACATTTTCTTATCTTTGCATGTGATTGCGGTAAAACAAATTGGTGAGTGTGATGACCTATATATAAATTAAACCATGTTGTGAAGTAATGAAATAACATAATATAAAAGTAAGAATATAATACGTAATTTGAGATATGATTCTTGGATTTTTTAATTATAAGTCGTTACTTCTCAAGTCCAAATTATGGAAAATAATAAACTTTTATTAGTCGTTGTCATCCAGAAGCTAATAAGGAATCAAAGACCAATGGATCATCAGCTTAATTTTGCTACCAATTAAGTCCAAATATTAGCCTTAAATTCCTCTCGATCATATATATTCAAAGTCCACATGAATACAAACATAGTTTTTTTGTTCGTATTCTTATATCTTAATCTTTTGCCTTTTGGTATTAAAATCCAACATGAATACGTATGTGTATGTTTATATGGCGTGTGTCGTACGTTTAGATCAGTTCGATCAACCAGTCCTGACTGGTTCTTATTGGAGTTGCTTAATCCTAACTTATTCAACAATACAATTTGAATTTTCGGAATTGAAAAATAAGATATTTTGTGTGTCCATGTTGCATCTTTTTATATGCTTGTCTGCTACAAGTTAAAGAGCGAGTAACATATAATATTTGAGATGATCAGATTAATGATTTGTTTTTCATAATATAATAATGTAGTTTGATTTTGGGATCATCAGCAATTATTGTTAAGACATGCAGGAAACAATGAATGCATATTAGGTAAAATGATCAGCAGGTCCAATCCTGAGTTTTATCAAATCTTGAGTTCGTTTTGAGCGTTGAAACAGATATCTACGAGCTCGTTATTTTTACGAAAAATTAGATGAAATAAATCCCGAATCAAACTCGGCTTATTATAACGAATAGGCTCAAACTTGTATTTTTTATTTTGAGTTTGTTTATACACAATTAAACGTATACATATTTCTAAAACTGGTTTACGCGATAGATAATATGACGCGAGTAGAAGTCAAAAGATGATGGGCTTCGATCGAGTGGCCCCCCGTCATGTGGAAAGTAAGCAAGCTAGTGAAGGAGGACTTACGTACGTTACTAGTTGTATATAAACATAATTAGAATACATATACTTACTATAAATAACATAACAAATCAAATAATTATAGTCATGTTATTAAATAATTACGTACGTTACTCGTTTGAACCTTTTACCGATCTAACTCGGAACTTTTGAGATGTGACTGTGAGCTTTTCATGAGCTTCTTGTTTCCCCGGTACATAGAATAATTGTGGTAAAGAATTAGCAATAGGGTTAATATATGCATTTTACCTAACCCTAAAGTGATTAAAATATTCTTTAATTTTATAATTTTTTTATGTATTAACAAACTACGGAACATAAAATATAAATTTTCAAGAAAAAAAAACAAAAGATAGAAAACAAAAACTGATAAAAATTGTTTTATGCTATTGATAGAGAGATTAAAAAGTAACAATAAGGCCATCCATGATAGGATGACTTAGCATACGTTCAATACATAGAAAAATAGACTTGACTAAGGGGATGTTTCTTTTTTCCACTAATGTCTCTTATTAGATGAGTGGTGGGCCAAAACACTTTAATTCATCTTATTCCATGCACACATCAAAACCTCTCTCCACCCACTAAGAGCCATTAGTGGATAAACCACTTAATTCATATAAAAAAGAAACAAGATCTAAGTTGAATCCATTGTGAGATATGCCAACTCAACGAAGAAAGATTTAATGGTCGAAGATTATTATTGTAATTTGATGGTAGCTAGGTGTGTGGGGCTTGCGTTGAATAATAAACAACGACACAATTGCAAGTAGAAGTAATAAAAGAGGATGGACCCCCCTGGATTGTGGAAACTAAGCTAGCTGCTAGTAGTGTATATATATAAACAATACATACTTGTTAGAAATAACCAATAGAAAGAGTCATCATCATGTTAAATGATACTAATAATAATGATGATGAAGGAACAACAAGAAGAAGAAACACTACTAGTACTGGAGGAGCAGTAGAGGAGAATGGCGACGGAGGAGGAGGAGGATACACAGAAGATGGGACTGTCGATCTCCGAGGAAACCCGGTCCTTCGATCCAAACGTGGCGGCT
>BQNB010139823.1:0-12587 GCA_026074375.1 Tanacetum coccineum
CTACCACATCGGTTGTGAGCCGGCAAGAGGTAGTAAACTTTTATCAGCCCACAGCTTTTATTATTATATTTATTTTATCATCATCAAATTTTTTTTAAAGAAAACTTCTTTTTGAAAAATTCAAGTATAAATTTGAACTAAGACTAAATTTTTTGCTATATATTATAAAAAATTGTTGATTTAAGTTTAATCTTCAAAAACAGCACGTATATTAATCCGGTTAAGAGCTTATGGGAGAAAAAGCAACAAGTAACATACATGAGCTCTTAGGATTTCCAAATAATCCTTGTTTAGCATCCTACTCATATTTAACTCTATCATTTTTCGTTCTTCGCGAATTAGCGAACGCTTAGCCTAATAGTTAAGGAACAAGCTAGAGCTCAACACGCTCGATCGGGTCAAAATTTACTCTTATTCTTACCCAGCAAGAAAGTCAAAATTGTAACATAAACACTTATTTTTTATTTATTTATTTATTTTTTGAAAAATTTAAATTTTTTTCATATTTTTGAACATTTTTGGTGGGAAAACGGGGTACGTGAGAACAACGGGTAAAAGTAGGCAAGATAATATCGAAGATATACTACCCCATACTAAAATTAAACATTGTCCTCAATGTTTCCTAGCCTAAGTCTTAAAAACCCCATACTAGAACTCAAAAAGTCTAATGCATAACTCAAACATGAAGAAAGTATCACAAAAATCATAAGCTGTTTATCAAGTGTGCTAAAAGATAAATGTTAGATGATAATAATCTTTAGGATATTGGATTTTCCCAAACTAATGGCAAGCAAAGGCTAGGAAGATCAAGTAGACCGGGACAAAACACCGAACACGAGAGTCTTCAGAAAATTTGGGATCAATCCTGCAAATAATCACAAGTACAAACAACAAACACAAAGAACGGAAGAGTACAAGCCTCTTCACAACACATTAGAAGCTAGAAAGAAAAATGGATAAGAATGGGGTGCCTCCCACGAAGCGCTTTATTTTTGGTAACCGAGTCACATAGCTTGACTCGATCCCTGAATTCATTCGTCCTTAGGGAGGGTGTGGAGATCCTGGACTACCTTGGGTGGTAAGTCCCCTCCGAAGTAATGCTTCACACGATGACCATTCACTTTAAAGTTTGGACCATCAGGTTGAGATAACTCAATGGTTCCGTATGGAAAAACTTTGGTGATGGTGAAAGGTCCTGACCAACGAGTTTTAAGCTTTCCTAAGAATATCTTTAGACGAAAGTTAAAAAGCAAGACTCGATCACCAACATTGAAAATGTGGTTTTTGATCTTTGAGTCGTGAAGCTTCTTCATCTTCTCTTTATAAAACAAATAATTCTCATAAGCTTGATCACGAAGCTCATTAAGTTCATTTAATTGAAGCTTCCGGTGATCACCCACAGTTTTAAGATCGAAGTTAGCATGTTTTAAAGCCTAGTATGCTCTATGTTCTAACTAGATTGGCAAATGGCAAGACTTTCCATGAACAAGCTTGTAAGGTGTACAACCAATTGGTGTCTTGAATGCAGTATGAAAAGCCCACAAAGCATCGTCTAATTTATCTGACCATGAGGTACGGTTTTCTCCAACCGTCCTTTCTAAAATATGTTTCAAACCGCGATTTGACACCTCCACTTGACCGCTCGTTTAAGGGTGATAAGCAGTAGCTAGACGATGAGTGACCCCATACTTAGAAATTACTTTAGCAAATTTGTCATTACAGAAATGGGTCCCACGATCGCTGATAATAGCTCTTGGTGTACCGAATCGGGCAAAAAGAGATTTCAAAAACTTAACTACAACCCTAGCATCATTTGTGGGGAGCGCCTTGGCTTCGACCCATTTTGAAAGATAATCAACAGCTACGAGTATGTATTTATTTCCTCTTGAAGATAGAAATGGTCCCATAAAGTCTATGCCCCAGACATCAAAGATTTCACACACTTGGATGGAATTTGGTGGCATCTCATCATGGTGTGAAATTTTTCCCTAACGCTGGCATGAGTCACAGTTTTTGACTAAGTCATGGGCATCTTTGTAGATTGTGGGCCAAAAGAATCCGGAGTCAAAAACCTTTTTGGCGGTGTAGTTGGCATCGTAATGTCCCCCGGTGGATCCACTCTGGCAAGTTGTGAGAATGTCGACAGCTTCTTGGCCTAAAACACATCGCCGGATCACTTGATCCACACAGGTTTTGAATAGAAAAGGGTCGTCCCAAAAATAGTGTTTAGCATCTTTGAAAAAATTGTTTTTCTGTTGGGTTGACATTCCTTTGACAATGAAATTCCCCGCATGGTAATTTGCATAATCGGCAAACCACGGGGTACTTGGGTCACCACGAGAAGTCACCATATTAAGTGTTTCGAGAGGAAAATTTTCGTTAATTTCCTTTGGATCGAAAACATTTTCATACGGGTTTTCTAATCTGGACAAATGATCGGCTGCGTAGTTCTCAGCTCCCTTCGTATCAATTACTTTAAAATCGAATTCCTGAAGGAGTAGAACCCATCTTAGCAATCTTGCTTTGGCATCTTTCTTAGCAAAAAGGTACTTAAGGGCGGAATGGTCCGTATACACTATGCTTTTATTCATGATGAGGTATGACCGGAATTTTTCGAAAGCGTACACCACAGCCAACATTTCCTTTTCTGTTGTGGTGTAGTTTGATTCCGCCTCGGTCATCATTTTGCTTGCATAATGTATCGGCCTAAAGTGCTTCTCAATTCGTTGCCCCAGAACCGCACCTATGGCATAGTCGCTAGCATCGCACATAAGCTCAAAGGGTTGGTCCCAGTCAGGAGCAATTAGAATTGGAGCTTCGGTTAATTTCTTCTTTAAGGTCTGAAAAGCTTGAATGCATTCCTCTGAGAAAATAAAAGGAGTGTTTTTCTCAAGGAGATGTGTCATGGGTCGAGAAATCTTTGAAAAGTCCTTGATAAATCTACGGTAAAAACCTGCATGTCCGAGAAAACTCCTAATACCCTTGACGGTAGTTGGGTGAGGTAATTTAGCAATGACATCTATTTTGGCTTTGTCGACTTCTATTCCTTTCTTTGAAATTTTGTGTCCAAGTACGATGCCTTCTTTCACCATAAAATGGCTTTTTTCCCAATTTAGAGCCAAATTAGTGTCTTCACACCGTTTAAGCATCTTTTCTAAATTGGAAAGGCACGTAGAAAAAGAATTTCCCTTGAGAATCGATACAGTCGGAAAATTGGAGTTTGAATGAGATTAATGATTTGGGAGTGTAGAAAGTTAAATTAATCAATAATAAGCCAAAAAAACATTGAGGAGAAAAACCTAAAAATTATGAATAATATTAAACTGAAAAAAACGGAGACAGGAAGGAATCCCGGATCCAAAAGGTTCAAAAACCTAAAAATTTTTTTTTTTTAAAAATTAACCTACAAAAGAAAATTTTTACTTCTAATATACTCTAGGTGACTAAATTAATGAAAGAATTGAAAAAGATCTAGACCGAGAAACGAAGTTATAGAGAGATCTAAAATGAAAAAAAACGAAATACGGGGGTTAAATCTCGTTCTTTAAAAAGTACGATTTTGCAAAAATGACCCTACAAATGTTTTTATATTTTTCCTAAGTAAAAGATGATAAAAGAAAATTTTGTAAAAAAGAGAATTATTTTTTTGACTTTTTATTTATTTTTTATGAATTAGAAACAGTTTTAAGAAAAATAAAATTATATAAAAATTAGTTAATTATGAACGTAAAATTTACGAAAAATAACAGAAATATAGATTAGCCTACGACTAACATTGAAAAAATAACAACTTGAAACTCTCGGCTTATAATTAAAGCTCAGGAATAAGCCCACAAGGGCTGAAAGGCTTATTGGCCAAAACGTGGTTAAATTAATAACCACTTGGGCTCTTTATATAACAGGGAGAGCTGTCTCACAAAGGGCTCAGCCTTACGGTAGGAGTGTGTATGAAAAAGGTTGATGAGGGTTGAGACCCGGGTTCGAGTCTTGCTCACCCGGGTTTCCCCTTATCCCTTTTTTTTAGAAAAACTTTTTATACAAACTTGTTAAGCACATGAAGGTGGTCATTTTATATAACTACAACTTTTTGTGAATGCTTATAAATAAGCTGGAAAAGGGCTCTAAAGATGGCAGCGTGCTTAAATTGTAAAAATGGCCAAGGGTTTTTTTTATTTTAAAACTAATTAAGCTATCAAAAGGACAGATAAGCTAAAGAAGGACTTAAGGGCATGACAAATAAGCACTAAGGTCAACAGCTTCTTAACTAAATAAGCTGGAAAGTCAAAATAAGCTCATTCCTATTCCTAGCTTACAAGGCAGTTAAGAAACCTACTTTTGGCTTAAAATTAAGCCAGCTACAGGGATTCCTAGGGCTTAAAACTTATAGAGGCTTAAAGAGGGACCTAAGGGCAATCTAAAATCAGCAAAAAGATGGTGATTTGCAACAAAAACAAGCTAAGAAAAAGGGTGTGAAGTGGGCTGTCTACAATCAGCATATGCTGATGTGGTTTGCTTAAGGAAAAGGGACAAAGTGCAGCCTATAAAATAAGCTACTAAATAAGCTCAAAATTAAAAATATTGTAAAAAAAAATGAGACAAGCTGATAATAGCATGTGCACAAAAGACCAAGGAGTAAAAAACAACTATCACCTACTGAAAATTTGATGAACAAAAACGTCAGTTTTAGACTTATAAAATAAAAAACTAAAACCCTAAGTTGACAGAATTGGTAACAAATTGTAGGTGACCACCCAAATTGACTTGTATAATAATTTTGGCTCTCAAAAATGAACACACCTTTTGAAATACACACTCAGGTTTACCAAGAGCTTATCCTATATAAGCTCTTTAGATTCCTACTTCGTTTAAAACCACAGACTTAAAGACCTATTAGAAAACTTGCGAAAAAAAAACCTTTTGGGTTTGAAATTTAAAAAAAAAAACAGATTAACTATGTGCTTATTATTGTCCAGCCAAAAAATTGGCCCACCTTGACATATACAACCCATGACCATAACATTGTTGAACCTATTTTGGGCTTTAAACACATTACAAACATTTATATTTTTATGACTGTTGTACATGCTTTGTAGGATGATTTAAGCAATGATTTTTAAAGACTAATTTTCTAGTTTGTAATTTTTAGCATTATTAAAAAGTAGAAAGCAAAAGCAAATAAGCACTTGAAAAAGCAAATAAGCAATAGCAGAAAACAAGGATACTAAGGCAGTTTATACTTAAGACTTAAAACAATGGCATAAAATCATTAACAAACATAAATAAGACATAAATAAGCAATTTAAGTAAGAATAAGCTAAGAATAAGCAGTGCTACAGTACTAATAAGCTATTGCTACAGTATAAAAGAAAATTTTTAAAAAGGAAATGTACCTCCACTCCTTGCTCAAAACAGGAGTAATTGAAACATAATCCTACCATAGTTGCCCCCTATGAATAAGCTTCAACTAAGATTACCCAATGAGCCTTCCATTGTAGCATTTTATCGATAAGCACTCTTTTTTTTCTTTTCCTCTTTGAGTCTTTCTTGTATAAAGTTTTAAAACAGGTTAGTACAATGCTTATATGAAATCTTATATGAGCTTAAAACATAAGTTAAAATGGAAAACTTGGAACACACAGTAAAACATAAGCTGAAATTTTCATTAACCTTAAAAAAATACAAGTACATAAAAGTCAAACCTCAAATTTTAAACTGAACTAAAAACTACTCTCCAAAAACTCACTCACTTGCCTCAAGGGCTTACAAAGGCTTTTTATAGAAACGAGCTAGGGTCTCACTTTGGTCTTTTGTCTTTAACCTTGTGTGCTTGTTTTCTGAGAGAAGTGAGTCTTGTGTGTTTGTTGTGTGTGTAGAAACACAAACCTAATCTGAGCCATTCATGTATCTTGTTGCCCACTCAAAATGATCTCAACCCTTGAAACTTCTTGACCAATGGTAGCATAAGGGATTGCCAAGGTGGACGAGTGCCCATGTGGGGGTGGGGTTTGCTGGTGGTGATGGTTTTGGACGGGTGTGAATAGTATTCGAGGAGGGGGGAGGTGACAGAGGTGGGGTTGTGATGTTGGTGGGAATTGGGGTTGTGGAGTGTACCAGTAATTTTAAACCAGGTTTAAAAACTTTTAGTCCCCCACAGTTGTGTATGGTGTATTACACCTCAAGTTCCTTGTGGTGGTTAGACTTTTAGGACTTGGAGATTTTGTCCCCAAAGGGTTATTTGTATGCTTGCAAGAGGTCGTTTGTGGTTATAAAAGTTTCTTCCCTTGGGCTGAGAAACCCCTTGTGGTTTCTTACTTTGCGTGAAGTGGCAGTTTTGGGTCGCTCACCTGTGTTTTCTTCATTTTCTTCATTAATAAGCTTAAGGATTTGGCAATTCTTGGCTCCCTAATAATTATTTTTCTTCATTTTGCTTCGGTGTTTGACTTTGGTTTTGTCGGGGGGTGACCTTTGGTCTACTTTTTTCAGACTTGGGCTTGAGTTGACTTTTGTCTTTATCCACGCTTTTCCATTCACGTGTCCGGTTTTGTCGGTTTTGGGCTTCAATTTTTTGTCCTTTTCTTAAGATATACGTTCCTGCCACAAAACAATTAGCAAAACAGCAATATTTTTGGCATTTTAAGTCCGTTTTTTGGATATTTTTAGCTTGTTTTTAAAGGTAAAAGGTATAGTGTAAGTAAACACATACCAAAATCCACCCCATTACTAAGGATTTGCCTGGCGTGTCCTACGCAATGCTATGAAGTAATGCACTTAGATATCTAAGAAATCTCGGATTCCCCTCGACCTACAACTTAGAAAAGTAGTATGTGTTCCATCGAGGGAGTTTAAGATCATAGTTTTGAAAATCCCCTTTTTACCATTTTATATATTTACACTTATTCCTACAAATCTTTTGTAATTTTTCATTTTTCATATTAATTAAATAACTAGAACGTTTGACTTTCTTTTTTTTATAACTCTAGGGATCATAGAACAAGATGCTTTCGTTTCAAAGTTATGCCCCAAAAAGGATTAAAATCATAGTTCCCGAATTTTCCACTTATTCCAAACAAGTTAAAACGAAATCACCGCTAATTATGAGGTAAGATGCTAACACTACTCATATTTGCAACTTGTAAACTTTTTATTCCCGACAATTTATATCTTAGGTGTATGTGCTATTTTGAATTTCAACATGGATCAATGTTTTGCAACATTCTACGTCGTTCCACCATGGAATAATGAGTTTGAAGGGAGATCATCCCATGTAGCGACTTGTCTCGGTCACATACAAACCTTGCGGTTACAGTGACCGAGGCTTTTGACACCCACGAGACTAGTATCGGGGCGACTCACGGGCTTTAGTATGTCAAAAACTCTCAGGTTTTCCGTATGCACATAGCTATAAAATAGAATGAGCAAAGTTCAAAAGCCATATTGGAATTTAACAAAAAGAGGGGGATAATTAATCTTTTATTTATTTATTCACACTTAATTTTAATACTTATGCAATTGTAACCCTCGACCTTTTAGAAGGCTGCAACATCGGTTGTGAGCCGGCAAGATGCAACAAACTTTTATCAGTCTCGGATTATTATTCTTACTATGGGCTTTCTTTAGAAGGCTGTAACATCGGTTGTGAGCCGGCAAGATGCAGCAAACTTTTATCAACCCACAGTTTATATTTATTATA
This sequence comes from Tanacetum coccineum, assembly GCA_026074375.1. NCBI lineage: Eukaryota > Viridiplantae > Streptophyta > Magnoliopsida > Asterales > Asteraceae > Tanacetum > Tanacetum coccineum. The sequence goes on from BQNB010139823.1 coordinate 7,691, forward strand.
TTTTTGCATTTTTTTTGAGAAACTGTCTTTTTGAAAAATTCAAGTATAAATTTGAACTAAGGCTAAAGTTTTTGCTATATACTACATAAAAATTATTGATTTAAGTTTAATCTCCAAAAATAGCACGTATATTAATCAGGTTAAGAGCTTATGGGAGAAAAAGCGACAAATTACACACATGAGCTCTTAAGATTTCCAAATAATCCTTGTTTAGCATCCAGTTCATACTTAACACTATCATTTTTTGTTCTTCGCAAATATTCGCGAACGCTTAGTCTAAAAGTTAAGGAACAAGCTAGAGCTCAACACGCTCGATCGAGTCAAAATTTACTCTTATTCTACCCAGCAGGAAAGTCAAAATTGTGACAAAACACTTATTTTATTTTTGAAAATTTTTAAATTTTTTTCATTTTTTTTTGTTGAAATTTTGGTGGTAAAAACGGGATTACGTGAGAAACAACGGCTGCAGGCACAATCAAATCGAAGATCCCCCCATACTAGATTGAAACATTGTCCTCAATGTTTTACGAAGGGTCTCTACGTAAATCCTAAGCCGTTTTATGAAATTAATGCTTAAAGATAAAACGTTAGTCGATTTGATTAGGATTATCGGGATTCCCAAATGAAGCGAGGATTGTGCAAGCTCTTGTTCGATGAAGGAGGAAATACGCGCAGCACGAGAGGCATTCAAAAATACGGGACATTCTGGACAATACGCACAAAATAAAAACACTTGGAAAGGGTAGGGGCCAAGCCTCCTCACCTCACAACTAAACTCTTATTTCATTACTACTATGCTAAAAGCATACTATTATACTGATAAACTAGGATAAGCATGGGGTGCCTCCCACGATGCGCTTGTTTAGGGTCACTAAGCTTGACCCAATTCCCTGAATTTAGTTGTCCTTAGGTAAGGTTTGGAGGTCCGGGATATCCATAGCAGGACATCCCTACCAAAAATATGTGCTTTTGACGATATGACAATTTACTTTGGAAGTTTGAGGCCCTGGAGTTTTGGGATAACTCAACGGTGCCATACGAAAAGAGTTGAACAATGGTAAATGGTCCTGACCAGCGGGACTTCAACTTGCCGGAGAAAATTTTCAATCTTGAGTTAAAGAGGAGGACTTGATCACCGACGTTGAAAACGCGGTTTTTGATCTTTGCGTCATGATAATCCTCTTATTTTTCTCTTTTGTAAATCAAAGAATTTTCAAGGCTTGATAACGCAGTTCATTTAATTTCATTGTGTTGAACTTTGCGTTGATCACCCGCGGTTTTGAGATCAAAAGTTGTGCTTGCTTAAGGGCCCAGTAAGTATGCTTTGTGCTCCAACTCAAACGGCATAGACATGCCTTTCCTATATATAGCTTTTAGGAGTGCACCCGTTTGGTGTTTTGTACGCTGTACGGAAGGACTGAGCGCGTCATCAAGTTTTGTTGTCCGACCAGAGCCACGATTTTTTTGCCCCCTATCCTTTCAAGAATTCTTTTTAAACCTCGATTCGGATACTTCAACCTTGCCCATTGTTGTGGGTGATACGCGGTGGTGGAGAGACGTATGAGTGACTCCATATTTAAGCATGACCCTTACAAATTTGGTCCATTGCAAAAGTTGTTCACGATCACTGATCGAAAAAAATAGCAACGGAGGGGGCACCGAAATCTGGCAAATGAGGAGATTAAGAAATTTGCCAAAACTAATCTGGCGTTTCGTTGGTGGGGAGGGAGGCTTTGCTTCAACCCATTTTGACTAGTGTATCGATCAGCCACGAGTTTGTATTTGTTTCTTTTGATGATGGGAATGGTACCATGAAGTTCTATGCCCCAAGTTCAAAGATTTCACAATACTTGATGGTATTTTGATGGAATCTCTTCCCTTTGTGAAATTTTTCTTGTCGTTGGCCACGAACGTCGCAATTTATTTAACCAACTCGTGGGCTTCTTTGTAAATTTGTAGCCAAAGATCCGGCATCAAAGACCTTTTTGGCGGGTGAGATTTACACTTGATGTACACGGAGGGTTCCTATTATGGCAGGCTTCAAGATGTCGAGAGCTTCTTTGCGTGCACAACACCGCCGGATCATTTGATCCGCCATAGGAATTTGAACAGAAGGGTGGTCATCCCAGATGTTAGTGTTTGTACATCTTTGAAAAACTTGCTTTTATGTTGGGATGACATTCCCATTGAAAAAGAAAATCACAGCATGGTAGTTTGCGAAATCTGCAACCATGGGGTACTATCAAACCAACGAAGATGTAACCGAATCCAAGCGTTTCGAGAGGAAATGTTTCCTTGTTTCGAGTTTATCTTGATGAGGGTTCTCAAGTCTGGTAAGAGATGCTCGCGGCCGATTCTCTTGCTCCTTTTTTGTCTCGGATTGGTAGGGTACGGGCTGGGTCGGGGTGCTTGGTGATTGATTTTTGGATGCAGGGGCGGGCAAGTTGGGGTCAATGGGGGTGATTCTTTTTGTGCAAGTCCGTTGATTTTTTTTTTTATTGGTGTCCATTTTGGGGTGGGGCGTGATTTAGGGCGGGTCGGTGTTGCGATTTTATAAACCACCATCGAATTCTTGGAGCAAAAAAGGATCCTCCGAATCAGTCTTGGCTTAGATCCTTTTTAGCCAAAGAGATACTTTATAACGAATAGTTGGTATACACTACTGCTTTGGACAAAACGAGATATGACGAAATTTTCTTAAAAGCGTAACCCTAAAGCATTCATTTTCGGTCGTAGGTTAGTGTGCTTGGGTTCATTCATGGTTTTGCTAGGCATAGTGAATTGGTTGGAAATGCTTGTTTTTTTCGTTGCCCTTAGGGACTGCACCCAATTCAATATCGCTTGGGCATCACACATGAGTTCGCCAAGGGCAAGTCCCAGTCGAGAGCAATCAAAATTGGAGCCTCAGTCAATTTTCTTTTAAGTGTATTAAAGGATTCGATACACTCTTTTGAGAAGACAAAATGGGGAGTCTCTTTTTCAATGCAGGTGAGTCATTGGGCGAGCTATTTTTGGAAGTCTTGTATGAATCGTCGATAACAAACCGGGGGGGGCCGTGCCAAGAAAACTTCGGACACCTTTTCACAGTTGTGGGTGAGGGAGCTTGGCGATACGTCATACTTTAGCTACCGGTCGAACTACAATTCCCGACTTAAAGATTTTGTGTCCAAGAACAATGCCCCTTCTTTTTTACCATGAAATGGCTTTTCACCCAGTTTAGGACCTAAAATTGTGTGTCCTTCACACGTTTTAACATTTTGTCCAAATGGATAGGGCATGTAGAGAAAGAATCTCCGAAGGCCTGAGAAAGTCAGTCATAAACACTATCATTTGTTTTTTCGATCATGTTGTGGAAGATTGCCATATACATCGTTGAAATGTGCCAGTGCATTGCTAGCCCAAAAGGCTCATGCGGCGATAGGCAAACAATTCCGTTCATAGGCAAGTAAAGGTGTCTTTTCTTGGTCATTCGGGTCTATGGCATCTGGAAATAACCGAAAGCCATCGAGGGAAACATTGTATTGTTTCCCTGCGATCGTCTCTAGAGCATTTGGTCCATGAAGGGCAATGGAAAGTGGTCCTTTCGGGTAGCTTCATTTAACTTTCTATAGTCAATGCACACTATCCACCCTGTGACCAATCGAGTTGGTATTAAATCATTTTCATTATTTTTGACGACGGTCATTGCCACCTTCTCGGTACACAGTGCACCGGGCTTACCCATGGACTGTCAGAGATCGGATAAATTAATCCGGCGTCAAGAAGCTTTTCAACCTCTTTTTTGATGACGTCATGGATTTTCGGATTTACCCGCCTTTGATGCTGAACCGTTGGTTCGTAGTCCTCTTCCATGAGAATTTTATGGGTACAAAACTCTGGGTCAATACCCTTAATATCAGAAAGTTTCCAAGCGATGGCTCGCTTGTGGGACTTTAGAACCTCGATTAGAGCGGCCTTTTCCTCATTCTTTAAATCTTTTGCAATTATGACGGGCAACTTGTCGTTACCTTCCAAAAATGCATATTCTAAATGAGGTGGCAAGTCCTTGAGTTCAACCTCAGGGGGCTCATTAACTGAAGATTTTTCATTGTTTGCTTCACAAATTTTAAGATCTTTTCGAGTTTCTGGAAAATAATTTCCTTGGTTCGGAGGTGGTGAAGGATCACTATTAAGAATTGCTTCGAGGAGAAGAATGTCCCCATCAGGGTCATAATATGTTTAATCAAACTTCCGGTGAGGATGGATATTTCCCTCTATAGCAAGGAAGAAAAAGAGTCGGCTTATTTGAAAAGGATGAAAATTAATGTCCCCGATATGGAGTTTAAAAGTCTGTTGAGATAGCCAGTGGAGTACGATTGGATCCATAGTAAGGAGTGGGTATTGCCACTCACGAGATCTTATTTGAGAAACCAAGAAATTCTGAGAGTATTCTTCACAAGCCATATCAATGACGTCAATTCGGTTTGCCGTCATATAATGGTAATTAGCTGTGTATCTCGAAGTTTGGTCCAGATTAAATGTAATGGCCTCTCTGCCAACACGAAGGGTTATCTCACCTTCGTATACATCGATTAATGCATGACTGGTCTTTAAGAAGCTTCTCTCGAGTATTAGAGGTACTCGGGGGTCTGGCTCAAAATCGACAACCACAAAATCTGCAGGAAATTGGAACTTTCCCACCGTTACATAGACGTCTTCAGCGATACCGATTGGTTCAGAGATTGGTCGGTCCGCTAGCTCTAGCATCATGCAAGTCGGGGTTAGTTCGGGAAGAGAGAGATTCTTCCATACGGAATATGGCATAAGATTAATGCTTATGCCAAGATCGGCCAAGGCGTTACATGTATTAATCCCGAAGAATTCACATGGAATAAGAAATCGGCCAGGGTCTCCAAGT
>BQNB010139824.1:0-17499 GCA_026074375.1 Tanacetum coccineum
CATACAAATACAATGTATTTTTGGTATGTTTTTAGTCGTTTAAGTCCGTTTATAGTGGAAAATGGTATGTGTAATTAAGCACATACAGTTACTTTGCTTCTTATATGTGAAACATGAATAATATTTGGATGATTTTGCTATGATTTATGAATATACATGTTTATGAATTCGATGTTATCTTACTTGGATCATTGTTTATCTCTTGATATATCTTGCAATTAAAATAGGCCAAAAGGATTAATTGTCTTGATGTATTTTGAATCGTGTTAGCCATACGAATCAATATCATGTTTGTGAGAATTATGTGGTAAATTGATAAATAACCAAGTGGAATAATGTTTAAGACCCTTCCTTATGTTGACCGACCAGGTTGGGAGGAATTCATATATATGCATATTTGATATAAACCATTCTTAATGCACTAGTGATGATGTAGTATATAGGCCGAAAAGATTCTATGTTATCATTGGTAGATATGCTTGTTATTATGATTACCCATAATATATGACTTGTATGCTTTGTTTATATAAAGTTTTACTCTATCTCTATCTATTATGTTATGTGGATCATGTCTTGTTTCCTGCCTGCTTAATACACACGTTTTGGCTATTTGATCCGTGATAATCATTTAGCTTTGTTACTTGATAAACAATCTGTGAATTGCTACAAATCTTGTGGAAAGACTTGGACTTACCTAATACTATATTACACTCGAATAGGGTATACTTGCCCGAATGTTGTGTTTTTAGTCGATCGTTTGGTTAATCTAGTTATTATAAATTTAAAGCTTGGAAAACACGCATCAAGTTTTATAATTAAAGCAGTGGACTGCAAGATTTCAAGTTAACTTAGACTAATGAAACACATTCATAAGTCAAAAACAGTTATTATTGCTCTAAGCTCAAAACACCAAACCTTAACAATATGCAAATCTTAACTAGATTTGTGCCCCAGAATTGGGTGTTCTGCCAAAACACCCATGTAATACCTCAAATGTTAAATGCGTCCGTTTGACATGGTATTAGTTATTACATACCCAGACGAGGATTACCAGTCCCAATAGATCTATCCACAGCATTCACGTTTACTTTACTAAAGCAATTAACGGCTCATGATATAAAGGGACTTAATTGGCAGTAGTGGTACTTAGGCAATTATGTATCACCCCCGTGGAGTTTATAAAACATTTAATAAGAAAAATGAGCTATGAACGCACCTTTTAGCGATATGATAAATAATAACGGATAATATCATCGAGAGTCAAGAAATTCCTAATTGCAACATAAAAGTAACGTGGCGACTTAAAATATAAAAATATTACACAACAAATATAAATAAGTTTTTATAAAGTTTTTATAAAATATTTAGCATTGTACTTAAAGTTTTTAGTTTTTATAAAAATAATTGGGCTCAAATACAATATCCAACTTAATATTTATAAGTCCAAAAACAAGTATCCACATTAATAATTATAAGCCCAATTACATATATCCAAATTAGTGTTTATAAGTCCAACTATACATGGGCTGCCAACTTTTCTGGTTTCATTCAACTTCATGACTTATAACTCCTAATCCGTAATGGTCTCGGTTCGGTTCTTACTCCTACGGAAAGATAAACGAGTCTATTTTTTTGAAATGTGGGTCCGACCACTTCTGTTTTTGTAAAAATATGGTCAAATGGTCAATTTACTAACAAGGACCAAAGGTGAGTTTTTCATAGATTTTTACCGCCTCGGGAAAACGGACGTATCACCTAAACCTGTACATCAGTTAGGGCTGATTCAAGTGCTAAAATTTAATTTAGACTGTTACCTATAAGTTTTAGTTTTACCAAAATAGTGACTTCTATACAAATTTTTGAAGTTATAGTCCAATAAAATTCTGTGTGCAGATTCCGATAATCTACACTGTTTATTTTCTAGAAAATTCATCGGGTGTCAAAACGACTCTTTCACACCAGGCTAAACGGATCTAAGACATAGACTAGGTCCCTATAGGTTTTCCAAGTCACCTCATGTAACACCCCCAACTTTGGATTGCGCAGCGGAATTAGCAATTGGGTGTTACTAAATAGCACCATTCACCAAGATAATAGAAAACGACCCAAATGAGACATTTTACAAACATGTGTTCCATTATTAATCAGAGTTAAACGCGTTCAAGTTCCCACAGAATCACAACCGCAACCATTACAACATTTGAGAAACTATTGTTTCAAATAAAAGACATTGTTTTAAAACACAATAAGACATTGTTTTTGAAAGACAAGGAACACACAAGTAGTCTTTCAACAAATCCATCACACGCACGACACCTCCACGTCATCGTTTCCTTCATCCTTGGTTACCTGGGATAAAAAATGTTTAAAACATCAACAACAATGTTGAGTGAAATTCATAGAGTTTAAAATAATCAATAAGTAATAATCTTTAAACACATAATTAGTTCTCAGGAAAACATTGCAACGAATACAATGTATAACAATCTCTTTTCTTCTACGGATTAAGGTCATGACACCGAATGTTAACAATACATATGTCAATTTGCCCCAAAATAAGGTATTATTGTCATATACCAACTACTTCTAATAACAAAATGTCCGTTTGACAGGGTGTTCACAAGGATTCATACCCCGAACAGGGTTGTCAAACCCAATAGATCTATTTAATGCATTAGCGTTCACCTCATAAGGCAATTAACGGTTCATGAAATAAAGGACTTCGACAATAGCTACTTATGCGGAAACAATCTCATAATCAGGTCCAGCATACCATAAAATCATATGTGTTTGATTTTATAAAACAAACATGTATCCCCCTCGCGGGATTAAAAACAATCAAAAGATTTAAATGCGAGGCTATGAACTCACCTTAAGCAAAAGATTCAATTCAATCAAATCAACAAGCGCAAATAACTTCACGTCTAAACCGCGACCTATATAATACATATATAGTGGTACGCGACTAAAAGTATAATAATTCATATAATACACACTTGCGAAAACCATGATGTGTAGTCCCTCAGGCTACTTAGCTACTCTAACGTTTCGAGTCGTTGGTTAATCAATAATGGAAAATTTCATTAATGTAACATTTATGTCATATATAACTATACTGATAAAACACTCTCATTAACTACAAAGGTTTACATACTCATTAACTAAACTCCCTATATAAATAAACTGAAGACAACATTGAAGCAGGTACCTTCGTGCATCGCCTTCATAGCTCGAAGGAAATGAAATGCCATCATCAGTTTCATCTCCCATTAAGCGTTCCTTGAATACCAGGTATGGTATCTCTTAGGAAAAAGCTGATATTCCATAATTTCATTGCAAAACTGTGTAAAAGTTCTTTGACATAGGCTAGTATATAAAATGCATAGCTAAAAAGTATATTTCTATTAGGGCTACATCAGTACATCTATATCTGCTACAACACCTTGACACCCCCGGCTCATTTCACTTTGGGGTTGATTATGAGTCATTGTCCTATCTTAAAAACCCAAAAGGTGGATCATTTTGGATGAAAGCTTGTCAAATGCATGATGTCAGAGTTGGAAATGTAGGAGGGTTGGATAACGGGTCAAAACATGCCGGATTGAAGTGCCACACAATGTGCTATTCACTTTTTTGTAGTTAAATTTAGCACATCAATGCAGTATACTATTCAATTTTACCAATATATGCAACACACTGTGTGGCACTTCAATCCAGCGTGTTTTGACCCGTTATTCAACAATCAAACCAAAAACCTTACAGAAGGCAAAAATACAATAACCAATCAGAATTGAATAGTTTTACTTTATTTTAGTTTTAAAAAGGTGATCAAGAGTGTACTTGTCAATGAGGGAACTCTAAATGTTGGCATTTTGATATAAAGATCTAACGTTTTATAATGTTTCCAACAAACCACTCATTAGTAAATTACTGTGTGAGATACTGACACATGTTTTGTAAATTAGTAAATTATTGTGAGAAACTGACCAATTTAGATGAGAGTGGTATCATCAGAAGTGAACATATTTGTACGAACCTGTCCTTAACCTTGAGAAAAACTGCATGTTATCGATATGCTAGACACGACCATTGAAGCCCCTCCTGGTTAAACATTTCCTATTTAATTCGACATATAAAGTTGTTTCAAGTCAATTTTTAGTCGTGTAAATATAGAGTTCGTAAATCGAAATCATATGTAAATACATAGATATTTTTTGAAAGTATAAGAAAATGGAGAAAAAATGTTTTCCAGTCTACCTGGCGCTTATCGTCCATCCCATTTACAATCATACCTGACCCAACCCATTTTCATAAATGATAAAAATAATGTGTCATCCAGCCCAACCATCCCATCTTGGCAAGTCTAACAATGGCATGTGTCAACCCATTAACAAACCCAGCCCATCTAGAAACTGGTCTAACCCATTTTCACCCATATTGTAAACGATCCATCTCAACTATTATGGCATGTGACACCCAAAGCTACAACAAAACACAAGACATATTTGGCGTATCTGCTTTACTTCGATCGTATGAAACGAAAAGGAAGCATATGAAAACTCATGAAAGATTTTATCTTCATATACACATAATACATACCCAATTACATAGAAAATACTTGTTTGAACTATCTCTACCAAAGATATGACCCATTTAACCAATACTAAAAAACAACTGATTTCGACCCATAACCATAAAGAGTTACTCGAGTACAACGGAAAATGAATATAGAAGCTTAGGATGTGCATAACCGAATCAAACAATGTCCACATTAATGGGTAAAAATATCTACTTCCCTAGCACAAACATGTCGAAGGACGAAGGCTAATAATTTTCCTTCTATTTACATGTGCATTTCTGAAAATCATAATATGTTGTTTAATGTTTATTATTATATATTTATCGAGTTCTAAAGAAAGGAAAAAAGACGTTCATGGGTCAGTCAACCTAAATTTTACGCCTTCCTGAAAACTTACTCATTAAAAAAAACCTGTAACTCAGGATAAAAACCTGTTACTCGGGATCATATAGAAGTAACTGAACTTACTCGAAGGATACCATCAGCGCTGCCACCCTGATCCATTTTCGCAAGTGCTTGTTTGAAATACATCTTCCTCTCCTAAAAGTAAACAAAAAATTCAATTAAATTATCAAAAAAATGGGATTATACTCCAAGTTACAATTAACATGCTTCAGCTCCTAGCTGCCCTTATTCTTACAAAAAAACACTAATTATAGAAAATAGATATAATGTACACTAAGCTGACGGTCGAGTAGAAAGTGATGACGCAAAGTTATTTCTCATGCCATTTAACAATTTTGAGTTGAAGTGGAAATTTGAGCGCAAAAGGTACAATTCAATACAAAAAACATAATAAGAAACCAACTTACCAATTTAAATAAAAGGATACTTCACACACACATTCGTCGAATGTGGTTTTATGCTTCCACTTCACAATTGAAAACTTAATTTGAGTCACATATTTTAACACATATTCAATGAACATGTATAATGAAATAAAAATATCATTTACATTTTTTAGATAAATGTAGTAGTCACCTTTAATTTGATAACTTTTTGAGAGGGTCGTCATTCACAATGTCTGCAACCATTATCACAAAAAAGTGACATATTAATTGACAATGCCAAAAGCCATAAAACCTAGCCAGACTAACCTTCAATCAAGAATCTGAACATGAATTCAAAATCAGTGATGATTAGATGAAGAATGTAGTGAAATGAAGAAAATAAGGATGTATAGGTCGATTAACAATGGATAAAAAATTAGTTAATTACGAACTTAGGTACATATACATTTCATCAAACATATGTTGCGTCTTGTAAAATAAAAGAAGCTTACCTACGTAATATTCAGTCACAATTAAAAAATGAGGATGAACAGTGACCGCGCCCATGAAGAGAACCACAATTAGTCATTTTATCAAACATATGATGCACATACACATGAACTTCTCAAATACATAATAAAAGAGAAATGAACATACCTTTTGAGTTTATTAAATTGATGAATTTATAAAAGTTTTAACCTAATCTGTAAAAACAAAAAATAAAAAGAACAAAACAATCATAAAATTATTCAAAATAGCAAACTACAATAGAAGTGTAGAACATACCTAAATGATTAACCCATTAACCCTATTTATTAAGAAACCAAAAGAAGAATGATTAGTAATCTTCTTACCAGTTTTTGACCAGAAAAAATAAATTTATAAATAAAAAACTTATCAACGGGTTTAGAGAATAACTATCAAACCCATAATCTACATTTTCATTCATTCCATGTGACTCAAAAACTTACCAACGAGCATGCGACAACCTTGTTTTGGGAGAATGGTGAGTCGTTTGTAGCTGTTTGGTATCAATATCAAACCCATAATCACTGCTGCATTAAACATCAAACCCAGAAACAATCAATTTTAAATTAAGATTGGGGTAGGGTTTTGGATTGAAGGATGATCGTGGTCAATAGTATATGTATATAATTTAATAAAATCGCCGTTCAAAAAAAAATATGTATATAATATAGGTGAATTAGCGAAAAACCAACTCACGAATAAAATATAATTCCGGAAGTATCGATTTCGAAAGTAACCCCTTCTAGTCGTTTCGCGGGTCATTTTTGTTTCGACGAGGTGTGAATTGAACTTCGTGTTGACGTTTGTGATCGGGATTTTGAATAGATTAAGATTTTTGATTTGGATTCTAATTTCTACAAATATAAAGCAAATAGGAAAAGACAACTAATTTCTAAAAATAAAATACTAGAACATGTAAAAGTCAAAGATCCTAAAAATGCAACTAAAGGGGCCTAAGGCAATATCTAGCTAAAACGAGCTAAGGAGGATTAAACATCCTAATAAAGCAAAATGACATAAAAATAAATCTAAACATCATTCACCTAAACATAGAAAACAACTAATGATATTATATAAAGCTAGAAATAACTAAAATTATGATAAGACGGAAATGAGATTCATGTTGCTGTCTCTAAACTAATCCTACGAAGATGAATATAAAAAATGACCAATCAAAATCAAAATGAAGGATATGGTTCTCCCTTTTTATCTACTCGCAAAACGAAAATAATATTTCTAAAACAAATAAGATGTATCCTATAACTTCTGTTGCTATCCTTACAAAACCAAAAGAAAGGATACTAATATTCTGCTACTCAAAATATTTAATCTACTATCTCAAATAAAATGCATAATATGACAAGTAGCTAAACAATGAAAATGAAAAGATAGAAAATATGAAGTTGCTTGTCCTATTTTAATTGGCGAAACTCCTAAAACAACCTACTGCTCGAAAATTTAAAGGCATCAAAAGTGATATCTGCTGCTACTTTTTATTACTACTAACCTCTTCCTTTCTAATGGAATCGAACGACATGAGCATAATCTGTTCTTAATAAATTATAACATAAACAAAATGATAACAAGCAATCTAAATAAAAGAGAACAAACCTGGAAAGTCATTATCTAAACCATCGATCCATAAAACAACAAACCGTCCATCAATAGAACTAATCTTCGATACAAATAAAAATGAATCCAAAACTTGAGAATAGTATTTGCTTACATAAAAGTAAATTATAGGAAAAGTAGAATATGAAAAAGCTTTAAAATTTTAAATAATTTAAAACAGAGCTACACTACTCCTAGATGATTTTCTTTGAATAAAATCCTCCCCTATTTATAGGGGAGTCTTGTGCACTATGTGAGGTAAGACAGCCAATCTTCTTCAATCCTTCCAAAATTACTTATGGAAAGCAATAATCACAGCCAAGCAACTTAAAACCGCCCATTTATTGCTTTCACATTTCTCGTTTAATTTCATTCTACACATTAATTGCTTTAACCTTGACCATTCAATGCGCTATTTTTTTCTCATATATTATTATTCTTTCAAATGAAGATGAAGCGGGTAACGGGCGTTAGTGTAGGGACTAATGATGTGATATGTTTCTGGTGTAGAGAGTAACAGTCATTAAGTCCTTTATTTGGGCTTCTTTCTTGGGCCGATTTTTTTATTATTATTTGGGCCGATTTTCTTCATAATTTGGGCCGGTTTTCTTCATAATTTGAGCCGGTCTTGGCCCATTAATTTTGGGCTAGGATTAGCCCACTTTGTAAAATGTCCTTGGCTTCATTTTTTCTCGCTCTTTCCAACCTCGTGCTCGGTTTTGTCTGATTTTTTCCTTGGTTTTGTCTTTTTTGTTGATATCCGATACCTGCACAGTACACAACACAAAACAAGCATATATTTGGCATTTTATGTCCGTTTTTGGTTAATTAAGCTCGTTTTATTTAGAAAAAGGTATGTGTATTTAAGCACATACCAAATCCCCTCATACTAAAATATTGCTGTGTCCTCACGCAATGAAATAAATCCATGTTTAGAAAACCAAAAATTTCAACCCCCTTAAATTAAATACCTTGAAAAGTAGCAAAGTGTAAAATTAAAAGGGATTAAGAAATTACTAGTTTTTTAAACACTCCTCGTTTTTACCATTTTCTTTCTTGTACACATATTTTTCTTATTTTCCATTATATACAACATGCTTGACTTTCATTATTGATCATAACATTTAGGATCACTGAATAAGAAACACCTCAATCCTAAGGTGTCCTAGAAAGATAAATTCATCGTCCTTGATTTTTCACTTATTCCCAAACTAAGCTTAAAAACGAAATCATTGTTAATTACAAGTTGGGATGCTAACGCTACTCATATTTGCAATTTGTGTAAAACTTCTCCTCCCGACAGATATTATATATTAAGGTGTGTGTGCTCAGTTTGAATTTTGACCATCCAACCCACGTTTTTAGATAGTTATAACCTTTCCAAGTTTCACGTTCCACTTTTAGTTATATGAATTCAAAGGTGAGATTGTCCCATGTAGCAACATTTCTTCTCGGCACATCCCAACCTCGTCGGCTAAGTGACCGGGCTTTTGACACCCCTCAGAGAATAATTTGTCGAGACTCTCCGACTTTTGAACCCTTTACTAAAAATTTTCCGTAAAACTTAGTAAGTTTATAACTCAAAGCAAGCTAATTCCTCCAAAATTAAGACATTGTAGGTAAGTTAATTCCTTTAGAGTGACTTTCTTCTCGGAACCTCCCGACCTCATCGGTCAAGTGCCCAGGCTTTTGACACCCCACAGAGAATACTGATCAGAATTAACAAACGTCCGGTTTCAAAGTTTTGTAGGGATTAACAAGTTTAAGCTCAAAAGAATGTTTAGATTTTAGAAAAAGACAATTTCCCTTCATTTATTAAGCAACATATACTAGCAACATTATTATATTTTTCACATCCTTTTCATTTTATTGTTTTATCATTTTTTTTCATTTTTCAATTTTTTTCTCTTTATTTTTTTTGCAACATTTCATATTTACACAGTATACCAGGAAAGATTCTTTTTAGAAAATAAAAACATATTTTGATCTAAAACTCTTATTTATCAATTCATCGATAAAGTTTTTTACTCTAAAAACGTTGATCTTAACGGACTTTTAAGAGTGATAAAACTCTAACTTGTCTTTCAAAATGAGCACGTATTATTAGTCATTTTAAAAGCTACTGGGAGAAAAGCCACAAATTACACTTATGAGCTCTTAAGATTTCCAACTAATCCTTGCTTAGCATTCCAACTTATATTTAACTCTATCATTTTTTGTTCTTCGCAAATTTAAAATCTTTAATAAAAAGATCCGCGAATGCTTAGCCAAATAAAATTAAGCTTTGCATATTTAAAGTCATTTATGGAAACTTGCAAAATCTTGGCCTTTTGAGTTAGAATTCGCATTTTAAAGCTTCTTGTATAAAAGACTAGAAAAAGCTTATACATTTATAAAGGTTAAGGGAGTAGGCTAGAGCTCAACATGCTCGGTCAAGTCAAAAATTATTCTTATTCTCACCAGCGGAAACTCAACATTTGTGATAAACACTTATTTTATTTTTACAAAATTTTTTAAATTTTTGGCCTAAAATCACATTACGGGGTTACGTGAAATACATAGACAGAAGCAAGTAGGATCAAATCAAAAGATTCCTCCCTCATACTAGAACGATACATTGTCCTTAATGTGTGGGGGTTGTCAAACCCCTCATACTAATTCCAAAGTATATTCCTAATATAAAATGGAATCTCACGTAAATCTAAGCCTTTTATTAATAATGCCAAAGATTAAACGTTAGTCAATAAGATCAAGGATATAGGATTCCCAAAATAAGCATGCAAAGGGATGAAGATCGAGTGAGCGTTGGACAAAACCACGAGCACAAGGGTCTTCATAATCTAGGGGATCTTGCCAATCATCACAGACAACAAAAACATGAGAAAAGAAGAGGCGAGCCCCCTCACGTTACACTTATTAAAAAATAGAAAGAATACAGAAACACGGGTTGCCTCCTGAGAAACGCTTTGTTTTTGTTAACCGAGTCTTGAGCCTGACTCGATCTCCATAATTGATTTGGTCAAGGAGGATAAAAATGGAGATAAAGAACATCCAAGATTGGCATGTCCCCTCCATAGATCATCATCGGGATTTCATTAAGGAAATTATGAATGATCTTGAAAGCTTTAAAGCCCCGATGAGATAAGAGATGAGGAGATTTCTCCTCTTCTGAAACAAGAATTCCAGGATTGAAAACTTTGTCCTTAATTTCGGATGAAAATGGAAGCAAAGTTTCAAGCACTAGAGAAAGAGGATCACTGATGAATGAGGTAGAAAATTTATTCAGTGATAGAAATCTCTTGGATTAGACTTCAATAGATATTCTCGGATCGAAAGTCTTGCTTCTATTTCTGGAAGGAAAAGAAACTACAAGATCGGATCCGCTGAAATCAGTAGAAAGAGTGATGTCCAGATCCTGACAAAGGGTAGGATGGGTGGGTAAAACATTAGGTATATGAACTCTAGGTTCTCTAAAAATATCTTTCATAACAACTCTAGTCAACTTGCCCAGATCGGGCTCATATTCAAGAAAAAGATTATCCTCTTCAGAGTCATAGTCGTCACTATCAATACCCGGTGGTATCGAGTCATTCGTAACAAGAAATATATCAATCTCCTCCATAAGAGAGTCACTATCCTTCACGGGGATAGGAGATGAGGAGAAAGATTCGATCATGGCATTAGAAATTTCAGAATTAAGTTCTTCCGGAGGTCGAGGAGATGAATTATCATATAATAACTTCTCAACAAGACTAATATCTCCCTCTGGATCAAAGTCGGCTCCAGCAATTCTCGGTGGAATTAGATTGATAAGAGCGCGCTCACCGGCGAACTCCTCGAGAAGGAAATCAATCTTAGGGAAAGTTATCACAGTATTTTTATTAAGCAATGATTCTATTAAATTAGATTTAACATTAAAGTGATCATTTTCATTTCCTGATGGAATTGAATCGAGATCTTCTAACACCTCATTATAAAGCGGATTAATCTCACTAGAAAAGTTTTTTTCATTAAATTCGAGAAGAGGGTTCGAGTAAATTTTAAAATTTTCTACCGGAACATTTTCCTCAGAAGATGACTCGTCATCACTAGAGGTATAATCAGCTTTAGAATCGAAGAGAGGATTAGAGAAAATCTCAAAATCTTTGTTAAAATCTAGAGAATTATCACAAAAAGGCAAATCAAACTCACTTTTATTGTCGGATAAATCCTCTGACTCACTTGGGGTTTAGACAAGGTCCTCAACACTAGACTTTATTACTTCATCCGATTCCATTTCCAGAATGGTGTCAAGATGCTCATCCTTCGTTATGAGAGAGTTCGTAATTGGCGAGTCGGATGCGATTGCTATAGGGGAATTCTTATAATAATCTCTCATTTGAATAGAACACTACTCGTCGTCATTATAGCAAATGGGAGGCTTCTAATTTTGAGGACTAACTTGAGCCGCCTGCTCTTCTGCACTACGCTTTTCTTCTTCTCTCTGCTCTACTTTCTTTTGCCGATGAATTTCAAACATTTTTAGCATCATTGTTTGCATACCCTTATAGTGCTCCTTGATTATTTTTGTGATACTTTTTTCTTTCGAAGGTTGATGAACGACAGGATATTGCGGGGGTTGATATTGGTCAAGACCCGAAGAATTATAGCAAGGAAAATCTTGATTCATTGGTTGACACTCAAAAGTCGCATGAGGACCCCCACAATTATCATAACAAAGAAATTGTTGTTGAAAATTAGGTAAAGTTTGTGAAAATTATTGTCAAAGTCTTGATTGTAACACGGGTTTGGATTAGAGATAAACGTAACTTGTGTTGGGCAATCGTAAGCAGCGTTCCCACATGACTCAGAAGAGTAAGTTTGGGGTTGTGGAAGTGATTTGAAAAAATCATTGAAAGAAATCGGTTTCGAATCATTATCGAATGATTTTTCAGCTTCACCACAGCATATAGCACAAAGTTCATCCATATAATTCCATTTACACCGCACACAAGTACATTGTCGACAATATAGACCACCAAACGGACCCCCACACTTAAAACAACACCGTCGGTTGTATGACGTCATGAGAATTAAACAAATAGGGATAAGAAGAATATTTTTAAAGGAAATATTTTATTTATTTATTAAAAACAAACACAATATTTTTGGTAACCGGAAGTCAATTTGCCCACGATAGCTCTCTAGAATACGCGCAAAGAAGCGGAGGAGCGGGAAAGCGCAGAGCTATTAAAAACCTTCTCCTTTCGGGTCGAAGTTCGTCGGATCGACCCTCCTTATACCTCTCTTATAGTTTGTAATTTAAAGGTGGGCCGTTTATAACAAATGACAACTCGATTTCTTTTGTTGGTTTTTAAAATTTTTTGTTTGGAATTAGATTACTTGCAAAATATGTATATATATCACATACTATCAAAATATAAATCTCTTATCTCTAAAAAAAAATAAAAATTCCGTATATTTTTTTTATATAAAAATATTCCCAAAAACACGAATAACTTCCGAGAGGATCTTCAAAAAACAATCTTCAAACGATAACTTGAAATTCGTAACACAGCCACCCAGCAACAGCGCCAAAATTGAGATCGATGTCAATAGTATATATATATATAACTAAAGGATGAATTACGAAAAACCAACTCACGAATAAAATATAATTCCGAAAGTATCGATTTAGAAAGTAACCCCTTCTAGTCGTTTCCCGGGTCGTTTTTGTTCCGACGAGGTGAGAATTGCACTTCGTGTTGACGTTTGTGATCGGGATTTTGAATAGATTAAGATTTTTTATTTGGATTTTAATTTCTACAAATATAAAGCAAATAGGCAAAGACAACTAATTTCTAAAAATAAAATACTAGAACATGTAAAAGTCAAAGATCCTAAAAATGCAACTAAAGGGTCCTAAGGCAATATCTAGCTAAAACGAGCTAAGGAGGATTAAACATCCTAATAAAGCAAAATGACATAAAAATAAATCTAAACATCATTCACCTAAACACAACAAACAACTAACGATATAATATAAAGCTAGAAAAAACTAAAATTGAGATAAGACTGAAGATAAGATTCATGTTTGCTTGTCTCAAAACTAATCCTACGAAATGAATATAACAAAATTACCAATCAAAATAATCAAAATGAAGGATATGGTTCTCCCTTTTTATCTACTCGCAAAACGAAAATAATATTTCTAAAACAAAATAGATGTATCATATAACTTCTGTTGCTATCCTTACAAAACCAAAAGAAAGGATACTAATATTCTGCTACTCAAAATATTTAATCTACTACCTCAAATAAAATGCATAATATGACTAGATAAACAATGAAAATGAAAAGATAGAAAAGATAGAAAATATGAAGTTGCTTGTCCCATTTTAATTGGCGAAACTCCTAAAACAACCTACTGCTTGAAAATTTAGAGGCTTCAAAAGTGATATCTGCTGCTACTTTTTATTACTACTAACCTCTTCCTTTCTAATCGAATCGAACGACATGAGCAGAATCTGTTCTAAATAAATTATAACATAAACAAAATGATAACAAGCAATCTAAATAAAAGAGAACAAACCTGGAAAGTCATTATCTAAACCATCGATCCATAAAACAACAAACCGGCCATCAATAGAACAATCTTTGATACAAATCAAAAGGAATCCAAAACTTGAGAATAGTATTTGCTTACATAAAAGTAAATTACAGGAAAAGTAGAATACGAAAAAGCTTTAAAAACTGTAAATAATTTAAAACAGAGCTACACTACTCCTAGATGATTTTATTTGAATGAAATCCTCCCCTATTTATAGGGGAGTCTTGTGCACTATGTGAGGTAAGACAACCAATCTTCTTCAATCCTTCCAAAATTACTTATGGAAAGCAAATATCATAGCCAATCAACTTAAAACCGCCCATTTATTGCTTTGACATTTCCTATTTAATTTGATTCTGCACATTAATTGCTTTGACCTTGACCATTCAATGCGTCATTTTTTTTCTCATATTTTATTATTCTTTCAAATGAAGATGAAGTGGGTAACGGGCGTTAGTGTAGGGACTAACAATGTGATATGTTTCTGGTGTGAAGACTAACAGTTAAGTCCTTTATTTGGGCTTCTTTCTTGGGCCAATTTTTTTATTATTATTTGGGCCGGTTTTCTTCATAATTTGGGCCGGTCTTGACCAATTATTTTTGGGCTAGGATTGGCCCACTTTGTAAAATGTCCTTGGCTTTGGTTTTTCTCGCTCTTTTTATTGATATCCGATACCTGCACAGTACACAGCATAAAACAAGCATATATTTGACATTTTATGTCCGTTTTTGGTTAATTAAGCTCGTTTTATTTAGAAAAAGATATGTGTATTTAAGCACATACCAAAGGAGAAAAATGTGTTTTATGAATTGGGGAAAAAGAAATGTAGGAGCCGAATTTTTCTGCTTCAACAAATTAGGTCCTCATTCTTTTGGTTTTATGAATTTAGCCTAAAAATTGTGGTGTAAGTTTTGACTAATTAAATATATGCTTTAAATAAGAGGTTTCTCTTAGAAGTTTTGTTGGTAAAATGACAAAAGTAGACATCTTAGAATTTTTGAATTCTTTTTTAAGAGGGGCATTCATGGTCTTTTTAAACTTTTGAATATTTGAATATATATATATATATATATATATATATATATATATATATATATATATATATATACATATCAATATTACGTACATACAATCATATACTACAATCTTCAAGTGCGACGCAAAACATTTCACTTTGACGCACTAACAATATCACATCGTTTTCCATAAAGTTATATTTTTTGAAAGTTACCGAAAGTAAGGATAATATAATCCGAACTTCATATTTCGTCATCAATTAACTAACACTACGAACCCATTGCTCATTACAACCCATATTCAAAAGTATACGCAAGTTTGACTTTTAAAAGTCAAACTTCGTAGTTGACTTTTTACCCCAAAAATAGCCAAACTTGACTTGGCCGAAAAACGTTCATTATTAAGTGTTACGTGACGATCCACCTAGCGAAACGTAGCTAAAGGCGAACACTATCAATTTTTATTATCAAAAATAAACTTCAAAAATTTATCGACTCGCTACGAGTTAGTCAAACTTTCTGGTCAAACTTGGTCAACACAAAACCTATTAAAACGACATTTTTGACATAATCCGACTAACAAAACATGCTTGACTATCCTATTTAAGCATACCAAAGCCATCAAACTTTGGTCAATAACCAAATACGCTTTCAATAATTTCTGCACTTGAACCTTATAGCAATAATCGTATAACACGCAATATAATCAAATTAATCAACACAAAGTATAACTAGAAGCTCACAATGCTTATAAGAAAAATCAACTATGGTTCCCCCTTGCTTCTTTGAAATCGGACGAACCCCAAGACCAAACAAACCAAACCTTTTTCAATCAACCAACTTCAATACAACACTAATCTAACTCTTTTGAACACCCCTTTATGCTCGAAAAGTTCAAGAATCAACCAAAAATCTAACTTCTCTAAATCTTAATGCATGTAGGATTTTATTAGTGGGATATGTAGGCCTCGTTACAAGGATCAATAATATGTAAATAGATTGTAATGCGTGTCGGAGATTTGACGCGAAATGGTAGTGTTCTTAGTGTCCGGTCGTGAACTAGGACAAGAGAGGAGGAAGAAGAAATTTTTATTAAAAAGTTATAAGTGTGTATATGGTGGGGTATTTATAGAAAGGAACTTTGACCACTTGACACATTTAGCCCCTCATTCCTTAAGTCCTTTTAAAACTAGTACAAAGCGTTTTCTTTTATTAATAAAATCGGCCAAAGACTCGGGTCACACTACGTTAGTAAATATTTTAAATCCGTCCCGCTAGTTTTTCTTTAAAACGTTTAATAAAAAGTTAAATCACGTAAAACGCGACCTTTAAACACGGTTTTTACAAAAACTCGGGGAAACGCCGTAAAATATAAAAATAACATAACCATGCTCTCGGAGCGAGTACATAAATTTTTCTAACTTTCTCAGACGCTAAAAACAAATAGAAACTCAATCACGGCTTGAAATTACCCAATAAATGGAAATTTTCATCAAACCACACAACATAAATGACTATAATCAACTACGTAGCAAAAATAATTATCATAGCTCAGGATAAATGTTGACCTGAAACTCGGATTGTTACATTCTGAAGAATATTATATATCTTTTAACAACAAGAATTAGAGAGAGAAAGTGGAAAGGAATGAAGTATTTTAGAGAGAGAAAGACAAGAACATGAAATGCATAACTATGTGAAAGTACAACCAACCAACCACCTCTCCAAGGCATGGAGAGCTGTATATATACCTTACATTAGGTGGATGGGCCTTGGCTTAGTGGACTTATCCATGGGCCTTGGTCTAACTAACTATGTAAGTTTCCAAAAATTACTTAACGAGCTAACGACTGATATCTATAGAAGCGAATGATACTTTCGTGTTCCTAACAATCTCCCCCTAAGGGAGGTCGCTCCATTTTACAAAAACTTAAACCTATCATACTATGCTTTATCTTTAGTCTTGAGCTCGTTTAACTTCATTCATTAACTTGTGATTTGATGCAGTAATCATAGACTTTAGGTCTGGATCTTGTTCCTTAGCTTGTCTTGAGTGTGATCATGAACACCTTGAGATCCTCAACCAAGAATAATCTCGTTTCACCATCTTGTAAACTTTTTCCTCTTGTGAACTTGTGACTTCTGGACCGACATGCTCATACCTTTCTTAATTGTTGACTTGAAAAGCTTTAATGTTGCATCTTTCTTGTAACTCTTTAACATTAACACTTCGTCATTTTGAGAAAGACATTCGGTATCAGAGTGACGAAAACCTCTTCAAAATTCTTTGACTTTAATACTTCGTCACTTTAAGAAAGACATACGGTATTAGAGTAGCGAAAGTCTTGAAACATGTACTTGAGCTTTCATGATGTCTTTATGTTTGTCGGTCGGGTATGAGCATG
>BQNB010139825.1:4977-17499 GCA_026074375.1 Tanacetum coccineum
CACTGAAGTTAAAGAAAACCTTATTCCAGCGACAAAAACAATTTAATTAATCGTTTAGAAAACTTAGAATATGAAATCAAAGTTTAACAGAATAATTGTGATTCTAAAAATTAGGTTTTTTATGATTTTATAAGAAATCAATACATCTAAAGAATAACAATGATGGTTGTGATATAAAAAAACCTTATTGATGTTTTCTCCTTTTGTTGTTGTTGATTTCTAACTTCAATAGACGAACCATAAATGATTTGGGAAAAAACGGATGTTTCAGAACTATGTTGAAATGTTATTTAAGGGATAATAAATGATGAGATGAGAAAACATACATGAGTCGTTGATTATTTCTTATTATCCAGGTGTCATTGTTTTAGAATTTTGGGTGAAGATTAGTTTTTCAAAACCTTGTTTTATATAGGTGGTAGATATAGATATAGGTAGTAGATATTGTTTTATCTAATAAATTATTTAACTATAATAAAATTATTCATTTGGACATAAATGAGTATTTTAAAGTTTGAAAAGATATAGATGTAAATATAAAATTTGTAAGGATATTGACGTAATAATGAGTTTTTACAAGGATATTGATGAAATTCTCTCAAATTAATAAAGAACACGACAACGACCCAATCGCCGCTTCACCAGAAAACCAAAGACGTGACACCGGTGGTATTGTGTGTGAGTGTTTTGTGTGGGTGTATATCAGTCGGAGATGATGAATCAGCTATCCAAATGCTTGTAGTAATGGGTACACATGTTGAGTTAATGCTTTATGATTGGAAACTCTAAAGGTGGGATGTTGAGGGAATACCGGAAGGCCTAAAGTTTATGATACTCTAATAAAGGAAGCATTAATACTCCACAATAAATCACCATGACTCAATCTTATAATATACAAGGCGTTCATACCCGTGCGTTGTATCGGACTTGTTTCTTGGGAAAAATTAAACTTTTGCTTATGTGAACCATCGTATAACTTCATACATGTGTGTTGCTCAGAGGGTGTGCGTAAGTGTTTAATCGTTTATCTCATCTTATCATGGCTTCTTTGTCTCACCTTTTTACATAGGCATGCTTCGGTAGCAATATGAAATGAAGTTGAAAGGGTTTTATTAATGCTTCGATAACATTATAAAATGAAGTTAAAAGGGTTGTGAATTAAAAGGGTTTTATTAATGCTTTGGTAACATTATAAAATGAAGTTGAAAGGGTTGCGAAAATTACTTATAATAGATTTATTACACATTAATAAACTTTTTTATATGTAATTACTTTTCTTACAACTCAACTTTTATATATAGCTAGGCATTGAGACCCGTGCGATGCACAAGACTTGTTTTACGATAAAAAATTGAACTTTACTTACGTCACTAAATATTATATCCTAAGCATTGTTTGTGATATAATACATATATCACAAAAAGTACGACAAACATAGTACCACAAACATTAGAAAAGGTATTAACAACAAACCATAATAACATGGTGTCTCTTTCATTATGTGTAAATGTAGTTTTAACAATTTAAACTGATATACATCTTACAATTGTAGTAACTTAATTTAAAATTTTCTCCTTCTCCATTCGCCACACAACTTGTGAACCATGAAAGATTTATTAGATCAAAATAGTCAATTATCTTTCAGGGACTTCATAGGTGTTCTGTTCTTTAGCATTCGTCTGATGGAATCCCTTTCATGTGAAATAAAAAAGATAACGATAGCCTTGTGAGGCACACAATCAGACACATATTCTTCCACTAAGGCAATAATGTGCATAATGAATCGAGGAGCAAACGTTCAAAAAGAATTAATAAAATGTAGAAAAGCTTTGCTATTATACATATGCTTCGCCATGACTTTAGGTCTCTTATTGTTGGGTGTAATGAACTCCTAATAATTCTTTTTCATTTTTTTGTCATTTAGGCACTATATCTTAAAAAAAATCAAATCAATTCATCGGTTAGTTAAAAGAAACTTCTGAGACTCTTAGCCTACGCCCAAACAACACCGAAGTTGCAGCGCATTAAATATGTAGGACTAGACCCAGTTGAATGATAGGTCGCATACTTAAGCACGTAAACAAGTATAAATTGATAAACATAATCAACAATCAACGAAAAATTAATCAATCAAGATAAAACAAACCAAACATTAAATCTTCATAAACATGGCTGATACCTAAAGGTATTAGCCGATAGTCATTATAAAAATACACACGGTTTGATATATGAACGATTAAAATAAAGAAACCTCAATCGAACACGTATTCGATTGTGTGAAGATTACAAGAGTTTTCCTATGATCTTGAGGCTCTTTTCTAACCTTCTATGCTCCTTTATTCGTCTCTTGGTCAACTTGGTGGTTTAGGGTTTCACTTGCATACTTAAAATTGAGTTTAGGGTTGTCTATTTATAGAGTCTGGAATCACTGCGATACGCCGTATCGAGCAATGTGGGATACGGCGTATTAGGGATTTATTGGAGTAAGGACCATGTTTGATATCTTTTAGAATCTTCGTGTATAATAAACCTTGGATATGACGTATAGAGGCTCTTGGATATGGCGTATTGGATCTTCAATCCTTTGTGGTTATCTGTGAAGTATAGGCACGGATACCCCATATCTTCTTGATGGATATGGCGTATTGAGATAAAACTAGTTCTTTATTCATCGTTGACCAAAGTATTATATACGGCATATCGTTGATGTGGATATGGCGTATTCTTCAAAGTCAGGCAATGGTCTTTTAGCTCGTCGGGTATTGGATACGTCGTATAGGTCTAGAATAATACGGCGTATTGGCTGTCAGATCAGTAGACTTTCTCGAACTCTTCGTTTATGCTCCAAAATGCGTGCCTTTTAGCATAACTTTACAAAGTACTCCATAATTACTGTAAATAACAACTTTAAGCAATTAAGTACCAATTCATGCAATAATTATACAAAATGGGTTAATTACTTGGGATAAATGATACTATAAAATAGACGTTATTTAATGTCATCAATATTACTATCAAAGATGGAAACTGTTAGATATCTGAAGTATATGTTGGGCGAGTTGTTTCATCTACTAAACTCGAGTCACTTTTGGATATCATATAAAGGTTCTACCCGCGTGTCCCACAGCCTGAGAAGTTTTCTTTGCAACTCCAGTAACCACATGTTGTATTGAAATCTCAGGAAGGTTTGCTCGTTCCTCAATCATTGATGTATTAACAAAACACAAAGCTTATAATCTTGGAATTTTTTTCATCCAAGAAATAAAAAGAAAGAGGTTGCAATTCTGACCCATTTACTTATGAACATATCATTTCGGGTTATGCATCTTCATTATAAGCTCACAGAATAACTTATTCAGAAAGATTACTATTGTAATTTCGTATTTCAAAAAATGAACCTTATTTGAACCAAAATAACATTTTAGCAGTTTACTCCATCAATTTTCTTTTGACTTGTTAAATTGGTTAAATGACTTTGAAAACAGGATTTGTTTAACCTTTAGGAAAAGAAGTTTTGGGTCAACTCAGTCGACCCAACCCACTATCACCTCTATATAAAAATGTACAAAAGTGATGCAATAAGTAAAAATAGGAAAAAGTTGATAGCATACATAAAGTTTTGTGTCGAGCCAATGAACCAATTTGCCTGACTCCAGATTCTGCTTCCTGCACAGCTTGAGTAGACTTGTTTAGTCCATCAGATATCTCGTGGCTGAGATAGATTTTTTTTAAATGACAAAACACCAGGAAGATACAATTTTCAGAGGATTAATAAATCAACTAAAATATATGGTAATGCTAATTCTTAACTACTTCCAGCATTTATATAATTCTTAATTATCTCGTTTACCCAAAGTCTGTTACGCGCGTTTACATGAATTTAAATACTAAATACAAAGTCGTAACTGAAATCCTAAACCATTCGTACTGATCATAGTGCTTGACACGTTCCCGAAGATCCCGTGGAAGTAACATGTGATGCATCCACTGCTCTGAATCACGCTTCTGGATCCTCATTTCTTCAAGTCAGATTGTGAGAGATTGAAGATACGTCTATTACAATAGAATAACTCTTCGCAACCCAAGTAAAATCAACAACAAAAGCCTATTTTTAACATTTATACTGAAAGATCATTTTGAACTGCTAATATAACATACAAAACTCAACTCTCCATAAAAGCTGGTAATCTTTCTTAGCACTCTATCCACTAATTTTGCTCTTTCAACCATGATGCATATTTAGTACATAGAGATAACATGATTTACTTATCTTTAAATTATAAGACAACATGAAATGGAAAAGTAAAGATAAATTGTTTTACTTGGATTGGTTGTGTTTTCCGCAGTCATCTTTAAACACATAAATTAAATCAAAACCCACCTCCATAGGAAAAAAATAAGAAATAATTTTTTTTATCACACATTCAAAAATGAGTAGAACAACTTACTATCATTTGCGGAATCATCATTTTATCTTAACAGCTCATGAGATCAAGGCGTCATAATCCCATACTGTCACTACCTGTGCATTTCAGGTTGTACCATCTACAACTTCTTTAGCCGCTCGTAACCTTGTTAATGTGTGTTCACACTGAGCAAGAGCCTGAAAAAAATATAAAAAGATCACTATCAACATTTAAACTGTTGTGTGGAAAACTTAAGATGCAAAACGTACTTGTGGATGACTGAAAACCCTTGCAAGATCTTCAATCTTGAGACCGTGATTAGCTAACAATATGTGACCTATGACGAAGTAAAAGATCATAGTTCTTGTGTTTCAGAAACCATATAATCATATATAATCCACATGAAGGTACCTAAATCACCATGTGAAGCTTTTTATTGCTTTTTTGAAATATATTATTCCTACAATTACTTACTTGCTATGTGTGGTTCATAGGACTGAAGCTTTGTGATTTTGGATTGGCTACGTGGACTTCTGTCCCATCGGTTCCTCTTTGCAAAACTGTCAAAGGAACATTCGAGTTAGATTTTGATCAAGATTTACATCAGTATTTTACAAACTTAACTCCATATCCATTTCATCAAACACTTGGTGAGCATAAACTCTCATCATGATTTAATTATGGATCCAAAATATAATTTCACAACAAAGCAAAACATAAAAGCAATTCAATCAATAAATAAGATCATGATATATAAAAATCATTTGTAATAATTACATCAAAGCTGCAAATATTTTTTTATGATGATGATGATAATGGCGATTTAGGGTTCTATAGGATGTTGGGTCAAATGAAATCCGAAAAATAAGAGGCTTGAATAGTTAAAGAAGCTTTTGGTTTTCTTATAACAGGCTTTGGTTATAACACCTCCATGAACTCTTCATATTCTAGTGTTGCATTCTTTAGGTTCCATCTTTAATACTGCCCCATTAAATATACATGACTGAGCTGTAATTGCCATGTCCATCAACCTTCTTGCGTATTCATTGTGGTGGTAATTGGTGTTGTAACTAACTACCATATTGATTGGGGAGGGAAGGTACCTGCATTTAGGGATGAAAGTCTTTGTTGGAAGCCTTTGTTTTACATCATTAATACTGCCGTATTAAATATATGAAACTGGATCTTATATAATATAAGATTATAAGATTTAATTTGTATATTTATTGTGCAGTATTAAAGATGCGTCTGAATTAATACCACAACTTAAATCCCCTATATTGTTTCTATTGAAGAGTTCATGTATATGCTTCAAGTTTTGTAACCATGGCTATGAAATTTGTACATAACCCACATGATTAATTGTGTATACAAAGTCCTCTTATTTAATGTGCAGTATTGAAGTCTTGTAACCCTAGCTGTAAAAGTTGTACAAGTTACAAAATGTCATGTAAGTCTTTCGTAACAACGAGGTGTTCATACCCGTGTGCTGCACCGGGCTTGTTTTTTGGGAAAAATTAAACTCTTACTTATGTGAAGCATCATATAACTTCATACCTACAGATCTAAGTTCAGCAGCGAACATCACACCAAGGCCTTATCTATATACTATGAAACTTCTATCTATGACTGGAACCTTTTTGTGAGTCCTAACACCAATCTTTAACCTAAAAAATAGTTAGACTATAACTTAGCAAAAAGGAAATATAAACATCATTTAATCCATATATGGTATAACAATGAATCAAAGAATAGGAAATGGCATAATGCAAACCTTTTGTCTCCAAAGTTTCTTGGTGAGGTCGTCCATCTTATAGCATAAGTGTTCTGAATGTGGCATTACCTTTGTGATTACACAACTGAAAATTAAGAAAATGTGTAGCACGATGCTTTCCAAAACATCCCAACCATGGTTGAAGATGTCTACAACTTTTGTAGTCAATAACTATCACATACGTAATATGTGCATTTGATAAAAGCAAGATTCCTACACATAGTTGCAACTATTGAACAATATTGAGAGTTCTCTCACTTCTTACTATTGTTATATAATTCATCCCTAGATAGAGTCGAAGCAAGTGTTTTAAAAAATTAAATACATCTTTAACACAAAGGAAACTGTAACTAAGAAGTGGATGAACCCTTGTGAAAAAATAAGCTATTTATAATGGCCCTATATGTAACTATCTTAGAGATATCAAGAGACACTTTAAATGTCATTGTAATTATAATCAATGTAGTTAATTACAAAATCAAAACAACTAACTTTGTACATCTTTCACTTTAAATGTTGTCTTTTTGTATTTACTCCACAAAAACTCAATTTCTTCATCACTATATATTATTGCATTTAATCTTAATTTATTTTATAATTTTATAGATAAGAATTGAAGTCAGTAAGACTCCACAACAAATGATGAGACTTAATCTTATACTATATAAGATTGAGTTGGGGGATTTGAATGGGCAGTATTAACGACATAGTGTATTGATGGAGCAACAAGTTTAAACAATGTTTGAGGCATGAAAAGTTGGAGGATCATGTATGATTTCCGTTTAAGAATCCCTACAGTCACCGAATTTGTATAATATAAGATTGAGTTTGAAGCTTTAATTGTGCAGTATTAATGACTCAAAACCAACTTTTTTTTAAGTTTTAGCCTCTTTGATATCCCTGCCAACTTATTGCATTGATTGATAAACATTCATGTAGTGTTACTTAATATGCCAAAAAATGTTTTCGAATCCCTTCAGTTTCTTTGCCATTAAATTCCTTTTGCATTCAAAAGGCTTATAAGTTGTATAAATACCGGCTGATATTTTCTTCACTATTCTGTCACAATCTGTTTTTTTATTCTTATGTACTATGTTATGGATGTTTTGAGTGCCCACGAGGTGGTAATATTTGACTTTTTTCTACATGTATAAAGCATATGATGATGGCTCATAGGCATTCATGTGACACGTAAACCTGATTTCAGCATGATGAAGAGCAAACAGGCAAAAATAGTTACAAGTTTGAAGAGAGACAAACATGTTTAAGGTATTGTGCACAAGTATTGAAGATGTTGACTTAAATAAAAAGTTTATGGATGATGAATTCTTTTGTTGAACCTCTCGCTTTTGTTTGTTCATTTTTTTTCAGTCTTCAGGATCGGGTCGATAGTCGTCGTATAGGAGTGTGAAAACTAATTAATTGGAGTTTCGTGAAATTTGATCTTCTTGGTTTGGTAAGTAAAATGGTTGAACTTTAAAAAAAGAATAGAAGTAAATAGTTTGGACATCTCATTCACTAACAAGACATTCACATGAAAAGCAGAAAGTTACATAACACAAGATTTGCGGTTTCATTCAGCGATATTGAATTAGAATAAGCGTTCACTACTATCTAGCAACACCCGCCGATAAGAGATGTTTTGTAGATCCGTGTTAACTCAGCTCTGACATTTGTAAACTTAAGTGTATTCATGTCATCTAAGCGCTAACGCGAGTATTTACTCATTACCATCCACAGCAACGTTTTCTGCGGGTGTTTGTAGGGGCACTCTTTTAAAGTAGAGTTATTAAGGTCCTTGGCAAGACTTTAATGTCATAGCTTTCTCCCTGTCTACTCAATGGTTAATGAAGAGCGAGCGCCAATGAAGTTGTACAATCTTCCTAATACAATTTTTGTCTTAATAACCATATTTTTAATGGGCGCTTCGACACAAACAATCATACTGTGAGTTCAGATGGCTGGTTAAAAGTCTATTTACAGCGCGACGCAAGAAATAGGAACATTTAGAGTATAGATTTAAGATGCCTAATATATGACTTATTACATCGCACACAAGATAAAGTTCACGCTTCAGTAAGTCATGCGCGAGCGATAGCACAGAGCCGTATAGCATTCACACTAGAACACAAACAACAGTGCTCCCTGTTATAAAAAAGTCTCCTCAAAGGATCGATCAATTTATCTAGAGAGACATTAAAAAAATCTATTATACAATGACGGCATGGAAGGCTCTGCTTTCCTTTATGCGATATCTACTGACAATATCTATCTTTCAGCACTAAACACAAAGAGCCATTACTGCATCTAGACTCAATAGACACAACCTAAACCCAACAACTGAAAGCCCTGTTTTCTGCAGCATTGTCTACTTTAGGGATTAATACAAAGAAACTAAAAAAACTATCATATTAAATTCAATATAATAGTTAATAAAGTTAATACATTCATAACCTACACCTTCAAAAACGTATTATAGATCTTTCACACAAGAACACATCTCATACGACACCAAAATTGATGTATACAAAGTATGTATATCTCACGTATACTCGACACAAGATTCTGATTACTAAAAAGATTCATCGGTTATTTTAGTTATCGACTACCATAGGAGCAAGACTTAGCGTGACCAGTATTACACGAGTATTTTTGGATTGAGTGCGAGAGGACACAATATCTGAGCAAGTCTTTGAGAGATAATTTCTGCTTTGTATTCACTAGTCACTCTGCACAAAGCAACCTATTTATATCTCGACTGATATTAATCATATCTCTGGAGGAGTTCTCTCTATAAAACAAGTGGCTATATGTGACTTATTTTCATCTGCGATGACTAAGTAAAAGGAAGGTGATTTTTTATTTAAATATTTTTGTTAATTGTTTGTTATTTAAGGTTTTTAGAAATATTATTAATGTGAGTAGATTGTAGTATTTAAATAAATTAATAGAATGTGTTGTAATTTTTAAGTGGAATTAAATTTGTATCTTAATGTTTTATAAAGTAATAGACAGGTGAAAAGATAAGGGTAGTAAAGAATAGGTTTTAATGTTTTATACATATGTTCCCGACCAAGACAAGACTTTTATTATTCTTTATCATTTGTCACTCCCGTAAACGGGGCATGATTTTAATGTTATTTTCGTAAACGGGACATGATTTTAATTCACATAAGTAAAAGTTTGATCTTTCTCATAAAATAAGCCTAAACAACTCCTGTGCGACGCAAGATGTATTTCAAACCCAACCACCAAGATATGAACTTATACTTTGCATCACATGATTAACAACAAGATTTTACACAAGAACAAGCCCGGTGCAACGCACAGGTGTATTCAAGCCTCGTTACATGTAATATCATAGTTAAACATGTATAACATTTAATGATTTCATATTTATGTATTTTAGGTAGAGCCTATTCAAATTTATTGCTCAACAACATTTGTAAGGTGTGTAATAGTAAAATTGTTAGAGGTAGGGATACACCAATTATTACACTTCTAGAGTATATTAGGGAATATTGCATGAAGAGAATAGTTAATGTGACAAGTGTTATTGATAAATGTGATGGTCCTTTGACCCTTACTGTAACTAAAATCATGGAAGACATTAAAAAAGAGGCTCACTTATTGAAATTGCAATGGAATGGAGGAATTAAGTATCAAATTTCAGGGTTACTGGGTGATTAGTGTGTTATAGATGTATGGGCTATGACATGTTCATGTAAAAATGGGAATTAACAGAAATTTCTTGTTAGCATGATGTTGCAACTTGTTGGAATACGGCTCTAAATGGACACCAAGTAGGACCCCCATAATCTTAAGTACATCCTTGTTATTGTTTGAGTACATGAAAGGAAATATACTTTTACAAAGTGGAGCCAATTAAGGGAACCAATTTCTAGGAAGTGTCCACATGTCTAACAACACTTTTTCTACCAAATCATCATACCCAGATAGGCAGACCAAGGAAAAAACAAATAGGTCCAGACTTGAGGATGAACCATTTATTAAAGATGGTAAACAAAGCAAGAAATGAAGAACCATTACTTGTCAATCGGGTGGAAACATTTAACACAATAAGTCAACACGCAAAGGGCAAAGAGAAGCTCTAAGAACAGGTAGTTATTTGAGTTTCAATTTGAAATTGTTTGTTTATTTTAAATATCATGGATAGTTTACAAGCTCCTTTGTAATTTATATGTCAACAATGCAGAAGCTAGTGGTAGTGCATCTGGAAAGTGGAAGCTTACGCTTGGCCTCATCCCCTACTAGATGGACAAAGAGAAAAGTACAAGCAGAAAGATCGAGTCTATAAAAATACTGCCACTCAACCTGCAACCCAACCTTCCTCCCATTCTTAAGTTTCAAGTAACTTATACGAGAAATGCATATGGAAGAGAAATAAATGATGTTATATCAACACAGTCAAGTGCAGCAACTGGTGCAAGTGAATGGGCTATTTTGTAATTTAAAACACTTAATGAAGTACAATGTCTATAATTCAAGTCCACGTAAGTGGAAAACATCAAAGTCCACATTTGTAACATTCTAAGTCCTTTCACATGCAAACATAAAAATCCACTTATGTAGCAATTTTATAAGTCCACTTAGGTGGCATTTGTTAATGTTTAGGTAATTTCTTTATGACTTATTTCACTGGTTTAGGACTTGTTTAAGTTGTTGATGACTTATTTTACTTGTTATAAGTGTTTGTGAACTATTTTACTACTCATTTTGGCAACAATTAGTCATTAACATTGGATGTTACTTGCTTATTTTTCCAACTCATATGTAGTTTGCTTAACTGTTGACTAAAATAAGTCAAATATTAATTTAGGGTAAAAACATATCAAAGCAGATAACTCATTAACCCATTAAATCAATTCACTCCTTTAAGTTAAACATATACTTTTGTAGACTTTATAAATCAAACTACTATGAATGGATTGTTAACTTTATTAGTCAAACAAAGTAACCCAATTAACAAGAAACGACTATGACTAACAACACACATTCATATACAACCACAAATTGTCATTCCGTCTGCCAACAACTAAGCCCAA
Organism: Tanacetum coccineum; assembly: GCA_026074375.1. NCBI lineage: Eukaryota > Viridiplantae > Streptophyta > Magnoliopsida > Asterales > Asteraceae > Tanacetum > Tanacetum coccineum. The sequence goes on from BQNB010139825.1 coordinate 16,224, forward strand.
ACATCATGATGTGCGGTTGATTGCAAACCGAAGTTTTACAACCCTCCTAGGCAGTATACCTAACTGTTGTAGTGTAGTATAGGCAAGACTCAGGGGGTTATTATCGTTCTCTAGGGGAATAGTTTGGGTAGGCTCGAATTGTATGGTCACTAAGGTCTAGAGGTTGAGGAAGGTATGTTTTATATGATTGGGTGAGTAGGGAAAGTGTGTTGGTTAGGTTCTCAATTAAGTTGTGTTGGGAATTATATTTGAGTTGATAAGACAAAACAAGAATGAATGAAAAGGAAACAAGAGGGACTTAAATGACAATTCAAGAATTCTACAAGCTGGTGGAGGATATTCTACTAAAGATAAAAGATATGATTCTTGAAGATAAAGATGAAGTTTATTAAAGAATTAAAAGATTTAGTTTCCTTATACAATTATGTTTTCCCTTGTAAATCTAGATGGACTCTACTATATAAAGAGATCCCTAGATATATTTTTTTTGCGTAAAAGATGTAAAAACACAAAAAAGTGTGTATGTTCTAGGCGTCAAGTCCTCTAAGTGGACGCCTAGGGTTTTGGTTGTTTTAGCCTCAAGGATCTTTGATTCCTTGTTATAGTTTAGATAACACGTTCTACGATTGATCACATAGAATTGTGGCTTGTAGTAGTCATTGTATAAAGATGATGATGAAACCTTGTTAGGCAATAATAAAGAATGTTCTTAATGTTTATTCCGCTGTGCATTCTATTGTTCTTTGTTATTGTTCATCCTAGATTAAAGTTCTAAACAAACTGAGCTTAAACGATCTTTAGGTTTCTACAAGTTGTTAGTTGGAGAGAGTCCCGAATCAAGTTGAGTGTTGTTAGCAAAGTATGGTGGAACATATGTGGATGGTGGAGTTGTAGATGATTGTGAATAGTACTGCTGATGTGAAACATTAGACATCAAGGCAAGAGGATCCACAGTGTGTTGAGTGAATCGATCCAACATCATTTTGTTATTATTGGCATGTGCCTCGTGTTGCTTCAGATAAGCATACAACTAATCATAGTTGGAGTCCCTCAATCCTTTGTTAAGTTTCACTGCTGTTACAAATCTACCCCATCCAGGCAACATGCTGTTCACAAACTTTGAGTTCAACTGCATTCTGGACATGGTCATCTTGATGTTCCGCATGTCATTGATGGTTTTGGCAAACTGAACATAGTAGTCGTGAATGGTTTCTCCTTTGTTAGACGAAAGTGTTCAAAGTCATCATACAGTTGTGATTCATGGTCTTCTTTTGTT
>BQNB010139826.1:0-17499 GCA_026074375.1 Tanacetum coccineum
CCATCAGCTTTCATCTTCTTCTTGAAGATCCATTTATAGCCTAGTGGTTTACAACCAGGAGGTAAATCCACGAGCTCCCAAGTATGATTTTGTAAAATAGAATCTATTTCACTTTTAATGGATTCTTTCCATTGATGCCCTTCCGAGGAAGTTACCGCTTCTCGATAAGAAGTGGGTTCATTTTCTACCATAAAAGAAACAAAATCAGGTCCAAACGATTTTTCGGTTCTTGCCCTTTTGCTTCTTCTCGGTTCAACCTCCTCTTCCTTGGGTTGATCTTGTCTCTTATCTTGGAGATCAGTATCATCTCGTTGTCTCTTATCTTGGACAACTTTGTCATCTAATCTAGATGTGCTTCTAGGTTCCTTCGTTAAACAAGGAAATATATTTTCAAAGAAGGAAGCATTCCTTGATTCCATTACTGCAATCTTTTGTATATCTGGATTTTTCGAGTCATGTACAATGAAACAATAAGCACTACTATTCTTAGCATATCCAATGAATATACAATTGATGACATCAAATAATGTCACTTTTATAGCATCATTTATCCCATATAAATTACCCATTTTGTATGATTATTGCAAGAATTGTTACTTAATCGTTTGTATTTGAGAATTGTAGTAATTATGGAGTATTTGGTGAAGATTAGCTAAAAGGAACGCATTCTGGAGATTAAACGAAGACATTTGAAGATATTGACTCTAACAACCTATACGCCGTATCCATCAAGGAAGATACGGCGTATTTGTGCCTGCACTTCACAAAAGACCACGAAGGAATAAAGATCAATACATCGTATCCAGAAGGAGTCTATACGTCGTATTCAATTTAAAGTAATAATATATTCTGGAAGATATCAAACGTGGTCCCTACTCCAAGAAACCCCCGATACGCCGTATCCAAGACTTTTGATACGCCGTATCGACCAAATTCCAGACCCTATAAATAGAAAACCTAAAAACGGGTTTTCAGTGTGTTTATCATATTTTGATACCTTAACCACAAAAGTCGATTTTCAAAAGACAAGAAGAGCAGAAGGGGTCAAGCAAAGCTATTAATTCCATAGGAAACACTTTGTAATCTCATATACTCTAGTAATCATTTGATTTTTGGTATCATTCGTTTAACTCGGTTAGTTTACCTTGGTTGGATTATTACTCTTGTATTGATTATGACGATTGAGGGCTAATACCCTTGGGTATTAGCCTTTATTATGAATATTTGAATGTTTGGTTTGTTTATCTCGAATGCTTAATTTATCGTTGATTGCTTGTTTATGTTTATCAATTTAAACTTGTTTACGTGCTTTTGTATGCGACCTATCATTCAACTGGATCTAGTGATACCGACCACGTTAGCTAGATGCCAGGATGGCTCTCCATATAGTGATTTATATATCTAGACCAATAGGATCACAAATAATGACCTATCTTTGCCTTTAGATTAGTGAGCTTAGTTGGACCGGCAGGTGACCTTTGGGATCAACGAGTACGTTCTTAATCAATTAGTAAAGACTTGGCCAGTGGACTACTAGTATATAAATTGCCATTAAGCAGTAAGTGGGTAAAGTCTCTATGAGCTAGGGTTTAACAAGATCACCATTGCTTTAACCCCTAAGATAGATTATAATCAGCAAATAGGATGCTTTATGCGGATGCGTTTAATTGTGATAGAATTCTACGTGTCTAGGTCTTAGGAAGAAGTAACGCCTAAGTCTTAAGAATGATATGCCGCCTCGAGATAAGTATTCATTGCACTAAATAAACAAACCAACGTTCTAATTGGATTAATCATGGTTAATACAGTTTTCTTATATTTGGCTAGACCGCTCTTCTATCTTTTGTCTGTCTGCTTGCATGTGTTATTGTGTCTTAAGTAGATCTAAGTCACCACAAACCTGTGCCAGTCTCTCAGGCTGAAAACCCTCTTTATCCGTTAGAATTAGGATTAACATAGGTTTAGCATAGGTTTAACATAGAATAGAATTAACTTAGTTTAAATTAGCTTAGTTTAGTTAACCAAAATATTAATAAAATAAAAGATTAGTTCTCGCTCTTAGTGATCGACACCCTACTTACCACGAAACTCCATCTGACCGGGTACACTGCCCGTTAAAGTGTTGTTTTAGGTAAAGTCGGCAAAATATAAATTAAAAACTTGAACTATCATAAAATACGCCTACACAACAGCACATTAATAAACCACAAAAATAATTAACACAATCATATAACTCAAGACTGACACACAAGACACACAAGAAATTCCTAAAATGCATGAAATAAAAGATTTTATATTACGAGTCTTGTAGCTACACTCGGAGTCACACGCCTTACATGACTCCTCCTTTTTGTGTAATACGACATATTCAGTTTACTGAATAAGACGTATAAGCTATTTGACAGTTTTCTTCCCTAGAAAATCCATCATAGATAAAAAATAGAAGACCCCAACATTACCGTGGAAGAGTGTATCAAGATTGAGGAAGAAAAAGCTCGTAGGCATGGTAAGGTATATATCTAGGAAACTGCTACGTATGGTAGAATCTGGGATGATGATGAAGTTCACAACCTCATATCTGTTGAAATCGAATTCCCAGCTATAGTCTTTGATGACACGTTTACGTCTCAGGCAGCACTCTCATGTGAATCAAAAGTAAGTCCTCTTAACGACAAAAAAATTGACTTTAGAATATCGTTTGACGAATCCGACGATGAAGATTACACGGTAATTTTTGATAAAAAATTGTTTTCTTATAAAATAATTTCTGTTAATGATTTAAAAACGAGTTCAGAAAATGATAATGATAAAGTCAATATGCCTTCGTTTCTGTCACCCGAGCCTAGGTCAGTAGTTTTGATGATTTAGACTACCTTAAAGATTTTGAGAATGAATTTTCGGCCATTCTTTACAATGATGCTCTAACGCCTAAATTAGATTTCTAAACTAAACCTACTATGTGTCCTCAACATGTTGATGAATTTAATTTGAAAGATGAAACATCACTGTCCAAATGTGATAATGAGGAATAAAACATTTTATACTTTAATGATCTATTTCCTTTCAACATTTAAATATCATGACTTGGAATTATATTCATAAAGGGAAGCCATTAATTTTCATAATTAAAAATCTTTATGTGTCGTTTGGCATCCTGTTCGACCCCAAGCGGTTTTATAAAGATGGTGTTTAAACGTAGAAGTTGCGGAGGCTAAGGTACATTTTCTTTACTTTGTTAAATTTAGGGAAAATTGGTCTTCAAGAACGAATACGACGCATTAGGTAAACACCTATACGCCGTATCCACTGTTTTTAAACTTAAGTTGACTAAGTCAACGAATTTGCCTAATACGGCGTATTGGACAAAAACCAATACGGCGTATCGAGTTTGGGTATAAAAACCTAACTGATACGCCGGATCAGTTTCACATACACTTTTTACACAAACATTAAACAAAATAACCGCGGTGAAAATTTAGAGAATCAATTTCTAGCTCTACACTCCTTTTCATTAGACCACAAGGTATGGTATAAATCATTTCCTATTCCTTTTTCCTTTTCTCTCAATTTCCTTTTCTTTTTTCGCATTAGTTAAAAATTTGATTAAGGCTAGGGAAGAGTTTTTACGCCATATTGCTTGTATCCCCTTTAATCCCTTGCAAATAAGTAAAGAATTTTAAGAATTGGTAATGGGTCAGATGGGTAGAAATGGGAAACCCCTTTTCGTTTTTAACTGCAGAAGCAATATGACATATCCACTCAAACGGATATGGCGTATTTCCTAAAAATTCACCCAATTTGAAAAACCCAACACGACGTATTCAGTACCTTGAATACGGCATATAGACGTAATGCAAAATCCCATACGCCGTATTGATTTATGTCTATACGGCGTATTGACCACGTATCTCCCAATACTCTGTATCCATTTGTTATACGGAGTATCCCCATAAAAACTGTATATGGCGTATCCACTTCTGAATACGCCGTATCTGCACTCAAGAACAAAATGATAAATCTTTATAATCTTTGTACTGATTTTGTTAATATTGCAGATATGGCTCTTCCACCTAGAGATCAGAGACATCAGTATCTTAGATTTGAGGGTTTGGGGTATACAGATGCCAATATTATAGATTTTTAGTAGAGATTAGGTAGGATTTACGGTAGAGAGATACACAGGGTTCATGTTTTTAATTTTGGGGGATTGACAGATCTGATGGCTGAAGGATTGAGTGGTAGGATGCTGATGGAGCACAGGGATGCTCAGGGACAGAGTGTATTCACTAGCCAACTTGGAGGAGGCTATCTGAGATTCAATACACGTTTGTACATGAGCTTATTCTAGAGTTTTTCAGTACATTTAGATTTGGAGAGGCGATGCTCGATCTTGATACCGCTAGGGCGTTACAGTTTCAGTTAGGAGGAGTTAGGCGCCGCATGAGCTGGAGAGAGTTTATTCTCGGTATGGGCCTACACACTGCTGAGGAGATTGAGTCGGTTGGATTCGATGCCTACTTGGCCGAGAGTGCGAGGCAGATCCCTGACAAGGGGGATCTGAGTGCATACTAGGTAGGGATCTCATCTGCGGGAGATTTCCTTGGCACAGTCCCGTCTTATACTTCGATTAGGGATCCGATGCTTAGGATATGATACAGGCTGATTGCATGCAGCATTGCTGGGAGGAGTCAGGCACCTGAGAAGGTGAACATGACTGGTTTGTTTTATCTGAGGGGGATGGATGTTGGTTCAGTCAACATCCCTTATCTTTTGGGTAGGTACTTGAGGTTGTTCGCTTAGGGGAGGAAGCGCGGGGTGATGATATCTTGAGGTCAGTTTGTTGCTCGTCTGGCTGAGCATTTTGGGCTGCCATAATTTGATGAAAGAACTCCAGGGAAAAGACACTGTTGATCCCAAGACCTGCTCTATGATTTTATGCACATCTTATGGAAGAGGTTGTAGATTTACAAGGAGCTCGACGATACATGGGCTTGGTATCCTCAGTGACAAAGAATGCAGCAGGTGCTGCGACAGTTGCCCCAAAGTCGTATTAAGGGTGGCCTCCTGCTGTGAGAGTGGTGACCAGGCTGTTCTGGCACCCGTACAGGCACCCCAACCACCTGCAGCTAGACCATCCAGGACTATGGTACAAAGGTTAGGTAGGTTAGAGGAGGACGTCCATGGTTTACGAGGTGCACTGGGCGAGCAGAGAGAGGTATTGGATAGTATGGCTCGTGATTTCTCTCGATTCACTACATGAACGGTCACTAGACTCTCACGGATGATGGATCAGGCTGGGGTCAGGTACACGAGCTATTTAGATTATCCTATCCCATATGTGAGACGCACCATGTGTAGGACTGATGACGCCAGCACCACAGCGCCCTAACAGCCAGACCCTTGACTCCTCTATCCCTTACTTTTTGATGTCTATCTTTTGTACATTTATATTATTCGTATCATGATGTATCTAAACTTAAAACAGCTTATCCTTTGATGTATATATGTTATGATGTGATGTTTTGATATGTTTGTGCATAATAAAATCAAGTCTGGCAGTAAGTTCAGCAAATTAGCTCGTCGAATGATTACGGACTCAAACACCATATCCATTACATAAATAAAAGCAGGAGAAGAAAGTGTTGAAATGTGTGAAGATACTAAAAAAAGTCTAACTTAAAGACTAGATGAAAGAAAAGTGCTTACCGGGAGACAACCCGGATTGTTTTTATTTATTTTTATCGAGTCTATCGGCGTATCCGCTCCATACCATACAGCGTATTGAATGTTTGTATTGGTTATTTTTGAATTTTTGGACCGGTTTTCAGCTTTTTTTCTTGCATTAAAAATTTTATTGTCAGGATCTGTCTATTCGGCGTATTCATATACTTAATACAGCGCAAATGGGTGGGTGTTAGACTGTACTCGTATTGATACTTTTTACAGGACTTTCTATACGGCATATCCAAGTTTTTGGATATGGTGTATTGACTGCCTGTACAGTTTATTATTTTTATTATTTTATTAACCGTAGGATACCCGAGATAGGATTTTGCATGTTTTTCCTATATTTTGCACAGGACCTCGTTGGAAAAGAAATCGACAAAGTTGGTGAAGTATTTGGAATCCTATGTGTGTTTTAGTCATGCTGGAATCCAGACGCGTTTACAACACACATTCTTGCTCTTAACTCATCTTGGTAATCTTACGAGAAAAACATCAGGGGAGTAGGTTTCTCGTTGTTAATTATTTAAATTTCCGTTTTTAAGGGTTTTATCTATTACATCGAGGGAGGATGTTGTTTATCTTAGTGGGGGGGGAATTAGAACGTTACTTGTCCTATTTTTCATATTTAAATGCTTAAATTATGCTTAAATTTAATTTTTTTTCAAGCATACTTTTGTGAAATTACTGGTTACATAACCCGTACACATAACCCTTACTAGATATTGTGAGGATTCAGCCTTATCCGTTTCTAAATGTTGGCCAAAAATTCGACATAAACTAAGTGGGTGTGATGTTGTTGTAGACATGAGAACTTGGATTGTATAGATATTCGAGACCACAATAATTGAGTTTACGATGGTTGTAGATGATAGTAACTTTTTTAAATTGGTAATAAATTTCTAGGTTCATACCCAAAAGCCATTTATTATGTTGTATTATTAACAAACTACACTGGTCAGTTAACCCTAATATAAACCCTTTTGTTACTCTCATTTTTAGAGTAAGATACCCCTAGAAAAACCTGTAGAGCCAATCCTTTAGGATGACACCAATTATTTGTTTCGTTACACCTTTACACCTTAGCATACCTTGTTATATTAAGTCCATTTATCAGTTGCTAGTTGCTTAAAGTGTAAAGTATGTATTTCTTGTGTCTTGTGTCATTTTCTATCTTTGGGTATGGTTGGGAAATTTGTACATCGCAATGGGAATGTAAAAGTAGTCAAAACTCATGTATTTTTACTATCATCACAATTATTGGTACGTCCGAAGAATGAAGAATCATGGAAGAAATTACCCGGAGTTATTATAATGGTGAAGATGGTGAAATTACACCGAGATTCGTAGTAAAGTATAAAAAATCGAAAAAATTAGAAAAATCGCAACAAAAAAAGGAGGAAAGTTTGAAGATAGTCGGTTCATTAAAGCTTAAACCGATGGAATTATTTGAAGGATCGATTATTCATTGATACGTGGTTAAAAATCAACGATGTAAAGTTTTGTATAAAGTGGTAGATATCGCCACTTGTTCCCCTTGTAAAAGTATGTAAAGTATAGAAGATTGGGATTGACCGATACGTGGAACCCAACTTATGTTTTAGTTTTTTATCTATATAATCAAGACGTTTTTGTATAAAGTTTGGTCCTTTATCATGTAACGGATCAGGAAAAAGTGTCTAGCAACTTATACCTATCTTTTGACTAATCTCTTTAATTCGTAAATTTATTCTAACAATATTTTTAATACCTTTTCCTAATCATTAACCTTGGTTTTACTCGAAATAGGATGTGAATCGAGTTATGGTGTTATTCCGTCGTTATGGCCAATGTATGCGTGATTCACCAGCCTTGTTGGTTATTTCATTGTGAAAGTTAAAAAAAAGATCACACCCTATATCATTCTTCATCCTAACCCTTAGTTAAACTCGAATGAGGATGTGATCGAACACACATGTCTATTCCATTATTATGGCCATGTATGTGTGATTCAGCTGCCTTGTTGGAGTGGTACTTTTGGTGAAAGATTGTTAGAATGATCAACCCTAAGCCTTATTATAAAAACCCATTTTACCTTTATAAACTTGTTACTCCTTAGCTCTAGTGGTAGAGATGTGTATCCTTGTCAAGCCTATGATAGAATACTCGTTACGACCGAGCAATTGAGCGAATTAGTTACATGTTACCACATAGATTAGTTGAGTGATTTGAGTGTTTTCATCTTCCTATTTTGTGAGGTATTTGGTTGTGTACTTGTAATTGATCGAATAAATGCTTAAACGGAAAAAATCCTTAGGGATACATTCTCATAAGCTTGTAAAGGCTACTTGAGGACAAGTAGGATTCAAGTGAGGGGATATTTGATGACATCAAATAATGTTACTTATATAGCATCATTTATCCCATGTAAATAACCCATTTTGTATGATTATTGCAAGCATTGTTACTTAATCGTTTGTATTTGAGAATTTGCAGTAATTATAGAGTACTTGGTGAAGATTAGCAAAAAGACACACATTTTGGAGCTTAAATGAAGACATATGAAGATACTGACTCTGATATCCTATACGCCGTATCCATCAAGGAAGATACGGCGTATATGTGCCTGCACTTCACAAAAGACCACGAAGGAATAAAGATCAATACGCCATATCCAGAATGAGTCTATACGCCTTATTCAATTTAAAGTAATAAAATATTCTGGAAGATATCGAACGTGGTCCCTACTCTAAGAAACCCCTGATACGCCGTATCCAAGTCACTCGATATGCCGTATCGACCAAATTCCAGACCCTATAAATAGAAAACCTAAAAACGGGTTTTTAATGTGCTTGATCATATTTTCAATACCCTAACCATAAAAGTCAATTTTCATACGACAAGAAGAGCAGAAGAGGTCAAGCAAAGCTATCAATTCCATAGGAAACACTTTGTAATCTCCTATACTCCAGTAATCGTTTGATTTTTGGTATCATTCGTTTAACTCGGTTAGTTTACCTTGGTTGGATTATTAATCTTGTATTGATTATGACGTTTAAGGGCTAATACCCATTATTATGAAGATTTGAATGTTTAGTTTGTTTATCTCAAATGCTTAATTTATCGTTGATTGCTTGTTTATGTTTATCAAATTATACTTGTTTACATGCTTTTGTATGTGACCTATCATTCAACTGGATCTAGTGATACGGACTAAGTTAGCTAGATGACGGGATGGCTCTCCATATGTGATTTATATGTCTAGACCAATAGGATCACAAAAATAATGACCTATCTTCATCTTTAGATTAGTGAGCTTAGTTGGACCGGTAGGTGACCCTTGGGATCAACGAGTACGTTCTTAATCAATTGGTAAAGACTTGGCCAGTGGAATACTAGTATTTAAATTGTCATTAAGCAGTAAGTGGGTAAAGTCTTCATGAGCTAGGGTTTAACATGATCACCGTTGCTTTAATCCCTAAGATAGATTATAATCAGCAAATAAGATGCTTTATGAAGATGCGTTTAATTGTGACAGAATTCTACGTGTCTAGGTCTTAGGAAGAAGTAACGCCTAAGTCTTAAGAATGATATGTCGCCTCGAGATAAGTATTCATTACGCTAAATAAACAAACCAACATTCTAATTGGATTAATCATGGTTAATACAGTTTTCTTATATTTGGCTAGACTGCTCTTCTATCTTTTGTTTGTCTGCTTGCATGTGTTATTGTGTCTTAAGTAGATTTAAGTCACCACAAACTTGTGCTAGTATCCCAGGCTGAAAACCCCCCTTTATCCGTTAGAATTAGGATTAACATAGGTTTAACATAGAATAGAATTAACATATTTTAAATTAACTTAGTTTAGTTAACCAAAATATTAATAAAATAAAAGATTAGTTCTCGCTCTTAGTGATCGACACCCTACTTACCACGAAACTCCATCTGACCGGGTACACTGCCCGTTAACATGTTGTTTTAGGTAAGTTCGGCAAAATATAAATTTAAAACTTGAACTATCATAAAATACACCTACACGATGACACTATCAAATAGATATTATGTTGTGTTACTAATAATAAATGACAAATTCAGGATTTTTCTCTGAGACATATTTACATTTACTAAAGGAAATGTTGGTAACAATCCTCCAACTGCTCGTCTTTCAGGTGCCAAGAGTAACAAAATGACTTTGATGCATTATCTTTGTAAGGTACAACTTCTTGGCTATTTGTTTTATATTTTTTATCCTTCAATCTAATTTACCATCTAAACTTTCTAATGAAGATAAATAAAAACTTTACTTTTGTACATGGTATCTCTTTTGTATGTCGTAGGTGGTTTTAGAGAAACTACCCGAACTCCTGGATTTTTCCAAAGAACTTGGCAGTTTAGAAGCTTCATCAAAGGTACTGTTGGTAGAATTTCCATTTAAAGTTATATATAAGTTCAGTTATATATTGTTAACTTAATTAGTTATTTCATTCCAGATACGACTAAAAGCTATAGCAGAAGATATTTAAATGATTACCAAAGGACTGTGGAATATCAGAACCTATTCAAGTGACCTAAAGACCTAAATCACTTAGATTAGGGGCAATGGCTCCTGAAACACCCCTGCCTTCAGACTCAACTCCTCTACTCAAGTCCAACAGGTCAATGGGCTAAAGCACTAGTGGTAGTGAAAGTAAGGGGTCATTTGAAAAACATACAAAAAGGATGCTGTAAATTACGCAGTTGCATGTATTATGGAATGCTAATTAACCAAAGCTTGGTAATTTACTTGTTTCCGGTGAAAAGAAGGAAGTACGTTAAGAAAGACTTGCTCACCAGTGTAAGGAGCGAATGAAAGATCAAGGTGTTGAACTTAAGAAAATAAATTCAGTAAGAATGTGATTTACATTTAGTATATTATAAAAAGGGGTGATAACTGCTATCGAAATATAACGAGTTTGCTAGCATATTCTCGAGTAGTGATCATTTACTAGGTTCTTTAAATACATGAATTAGAGGTGATGCTACAGAATGGTAATGATTTAAGGTAATTTGATCTCATACACTTGACGGATTGTTGTCAGTTATAAGAGAATTCAGCAAGCCCCTTACCACACGTATATTTTGTATTTCTTTAACTTGTGTTTTTATGTTTGGGGTCATAAGCAACTAAAGTTATATGCATTGATTTGATTTCGTTCTAATCTATTGTAGGTTCAAAGGTTGGCATCAATTTATCGCTTGCAGAGTGAGCAGATAGGGGGTAATCCAAGCACGATAAGGTACTATTACATGGTTAAATAGGCAAATAAGTAGTTTTATCCAAACAACTGAAAATGAAGTATTTTCTTAGAACCGAGCTCTTATGCACTTCAATTAGTAGCGTTATATGTGTGCAGTTTTTTGGCCTGCAATTAAGCTAAAGAAAAATGACTATCAACAGATTTTGTATCATGTACTCGAGCACACTTGCTAGACCTGCCATTGAAACATCCAAAGCTTATAAGAATGATAACATTGAATGTATCATAAATTCATAACTCATAAGTGAGTGTACTATGAACCTGCTACTGTATTATGTTAGTTTACTCTTAATGATAAGATATGTAATAGGTATACAAGAATTGCCAAATGAATTATCAGAAAATATGAATTAAATGTCAAAATTCGAAGTGACTGTGTTTGATTGTGCACGCATAAATAAGGACTTTTTGTTTGAAAATTTTGAGATCGGGTTGATAAAGATATCAACTGAATCTTATCGCGTTTGAAAGCTGAAATACATCCTTAGTGCGAATAATGTTTGACATGCTCTTAGCTGTGACTTGCTTTTATAGCAAAAGTTCATGCAGTGAATATAAAAAGAATTTGTTAAAAAAAGAAATATAAAACTTGATGGGATCCCTTCTTCTCATTTGGCATCTTGATCTGATATATTTTGTTGGTATCTTTTTCTATTTAGCAAAACTATGATAAGGTCGATCTTCTCGGATATCCTAATAGAGGTAGCTAAGTTGTTTGTTGAACCTGGACTTATGCATAGCTATCTTATATTTCAGTACACAACCGACTGAATGAAGCAATGAGCTGAAACCTATAGATGTATAAAAACCTGTTTAAATTGAGATAGAAGAACACGAGGTTGATGTAAGACCGAGTAACTCCAAATTCACTATATTATTTTGTACTCAAACTGCCACAACTGAAGGATTCAAAAAGGAAATGAAATTCATGGTCATTCTATTATAATATATTGTTTTTCCATGGTTTGATGTGAATACGATTTAATGGTGTCACAAACAGGTTTGTAACATGTTCTTTTTATAAGGTATGTAAGAGTGACACCAACAGAACACACAAATATGCCATCCCCTGAAGACAAAATTTGTCTTACGAACGTGAGTAATAAGCGGTTTCATACATATGCAGAAATGCGAGTATCTCCATTTTACCATTTACTTATACTTTTAATTGTGTATTTCTATCTTACAGCTTTTAGGAATTAGCAATGAAGAAGCCGGTCTTAAAGCCGGTATAAGTAAGAATGATTCGAAAGAAACCTCTGGTGTGAGCCCACTAGACTCGCGGTCGGCTAAAAACAAAAGCTATCGTAAATCACGCAAGAAGAATAGAAGAGCTAAAGACACATAATCTTGCATGTGCTGATGTATGCTATGAATATATTTCTGGAAGCGCTACCAAATTAACTACCCCTTTATATTTGGCTTCAAGCATGGTGCTGAATTAAGCCACTATGATGTATTTCTTATCATTACGGGTCTTGGGTCTTGCTGTACTCACCACTCTCTTAGGCACCTTTATGGGAATTGTTATTGAAAGAGGTTATATAACTTCGGTCTATACGAAGTATATAGAATTAGTTCCAATGGGATTACTCATTGTAAGATATGACACAGTCTTTTCACTTTTAGCATTGGAGCATATTAAGTTTCTAATTTGTTTTGTTGCATTTGTGCTCCTCTCTACAAGGTATATGCATGTTCAATAAAAGATAATACAAGCTAAATACATTTCTATTTAATAACCCTGGTCTTTCATATCTAAAACCTACGCTCAAGTATGCATTTTGTTTTTTGTTTCACTGTAGGTTCAACTTGCAGATTTTTTCTTTGCAGATGAGCTGTGTAGTCAGGTTTGACATAATTGCAAAAAACCTTTTGTGTGCACAAGGTCCGTCTCTAGGTATGTACTAAATAGCTTTTGAAGTATTGTTAGTTTTGTTACTACATAAATTTAATTTAACTAAGTAGTGTTATTTGTTTATTACAAATCCTGCAGTGCTCACTCGACCACCTTCAGTGCACACTATTACATGGAAGGCGTGGGATCAAAGAGTGAATCTGGTGGGAGGACAACCAGGGAAAGAACTCCTGAAGTACGACACCTTCCTGTGATTCGTGACAATGTGAAGGAAGTTATGGTTTACGGTTAAATCTTTTGGTTGCCTTGCTATTTTGTTAAACATGTTTTATAATTGCATGGTGGTTCAGTATTTTGGTGACATGGTGGCTGAATCTTGAATTGATATTTTGCTTATATACTCTATATGTACATTTTGCTGTTGAAGTATCTTTTAGTTTTATACTTTTATTTGAAGTATATGCACGCATCATGGAGCTATATTTTTTAGAGTAAACTGCAAAAATCATCCCTGTGGTTTGTAGTTTGTGGCACTAATCATCCCTAGCCGATACTATTGGCACTAATCATCCCTGAGTGATGAAACGTTCGGCAAAAATCATCCCTAGGGATGATTTTTGCCCAAAACTTAAGGATTCTAATGACGAAACCAACACTGAACCCTTATAAGTAGGAGATTATCATTAAATGTACTATTAACAAGTATATTCACGGTTGCGCTATCTATAAGTAGTTTAGTATTAAATTGTTCAACCAAACACAAAAGTTATGAAAATGTGAATTCGCATATAAAAGGCATGGCGTTGAATGGGTCAAAAGGCCGTCCTGTCAACCCATTTAAGCTTTAAAAAAGTTTAAATAGATTTATAGTTGAAAACTCAAATAGTGTAAAAGGGGTGGGTTAAACACGGGTTTAATTGTCAACTCAGATTGGTAAACGGGTCAACCCAATGTGATTACACAAACACAACAACCATTAGAACTAAACAACAAATATTGTCTCAAAAAGAGTTTTATGAACCGAACCCGCCGCATCCACTAGATGCTTTCCATACAGCCCGTCCGGTATTTATGCATATACGGATTATGAATTGGGATGGATTTTTTATGCATCAAACAAAAGGTTTGATGTTTTGAAACAACGGGCTAATGTTTTAGGGCATCAAAATGTTGCAATGAAACATCAAACTTAACTCTTGAACCTAAAGGCTGATGCGGAAAAACAGTCTAAATCACTGGAACAACGGGCTGATGCTATGGGACTTCAATTATACCAAAACTTAGGGATTCTAATGACGAAACCGACACTGAACCCTTACAAGTAAGAAATTATCATTAAATATACCATTACAAGTATATGTTTTTGCACTTCATAGCGAAAGTTTTATGAACTGAACCCACCCGTCGGGTTAAAAAAATTCAAACTGTAATGACACGATATTAAGCATACCAAAACAGACCAACCCGGACCTAAAAGAACACTTTAATATTGAACAGACATAAATACACCCACCCGGAAATAACTGAATAATTTAGATCCGCTCAGCCCAATTGGACTCGACACTCGCAATTATTAAGCCAAACTCACACGCACCTCTTATGTAACTAGTATATATATATATAGTGGCATTTTCTTTGCATAACCAGTTTTTTGTACAGAACCTACAAAACTCTTTTTCAACCGTTAGATTGCTTGATCAATGGTCATAATTAAATCTGCCATTTATGTAATTAATAAAAAAAATAAAGATATTAATTCTAAAGCTAAAAGGGCAATTTGGGTTTTTTACCTTCACCCCTAAAAAAATGCTAAAAACCCACACAATATAACTGCCTCTTTTTTTTCTCAGATCTATTATTCGACACCAAAAAAACAAACCCACCCTCCTCTCTAATTATAATCTCTTTGATTAAACCCTAGCCGCCCCTGACGTAAATCGATCGTTCTAATTCGTGTTGTTATCAACGTCACATTAATTCGGTATCTACAAAGTCAATAACAGGTTCAATTCTATTTTTTTATGTGTAGATCGGAATCGATTTCTTCCTTCAACATCTTGTTAATGGCTATTTTTTTTCTGGGTTACTCAGGTAGACGTCGCTCTTATACTTCTTGAAAAAGTTAATCCGAGTGTAAGTATGTTGTTTTCATGAGCCATCTTATCATTCTTTTTCGTGTATAATTTCTTCACCCAATGCTGCAAATTTTGTTAATAAAATATGCCTGATCCATATTGCAATTTTTTTTAAATATTTTTGGTCTTTTGATTCACAAAAGAACACGATTACAAAAAAGGTGTCAATCATCTTATCACTTTTCTAAAGTTTAATTTTTAAATTTGGTATTAAATAAACTTTCGTTGATTTTGATTTTAGCTTACTTTTTGAATCGTTATCAACTTAGACATGGTTTTGCTTTTTGTTTCATGATCACCTGATGTTTTTATATTATACTCCCTCCGCCTCATTTTTATTGTCCACGTTTCCTTTTTGGGATGTTCTAATTTAATTGTCCACTACTAAAAATAGATTGGAAAGTTTGATCAAGTTTACTATATTGCCCTTATTTGAAATTATTATTACAAAATTTAAAGATTACTTTAATTTAATAGCTAAGGGTAAAACTGTCTTTCTGTCAAAAAGTAAGAAAGAGAAAGCAGTAATAAATGCACTTTTCTTAAACTGTGTATTTTTTATCGGGGGACAATAATTTTGAGACGAAAGAAGTAATTGTTTATAAAATTAATACGCATTTATGATTGCGGACTTGCGGTCATGGTCATGTGGGTACACGTTTTGACATAAACATAATAATGCAAAATATGAATTTGGTTTTCATATTTTAATATTGTCTCTTGGTCCAAGTTCTACATATTTGAATTGAAAAAAAGAAGATATCGAATACGACGGCGGCCGGATATCAAATCTACCATTTATCGTTGTTTTAAGGTTTTATTTTTTATTTGGTCCGATTAGACATCTTTTCATGATAAAGTTTGAACGTTTAATGAAATGTGAAATATTGGATGTGTTCTTATTATCTTGTTTTTTTAAATAATATGATTAGTTATTGGGTAAAAGTCGAAAAATACCCACGAACTTTCAAAAATATCCTGACATCACCAACGAACTAAATTTCGTCATACCTACACCAACGAACTTTCAAATATTGTTATAATATCACCCATATCATAAATTTTGACTGACACCGTGACAGTTACCTTTCACGTTGGATCGGTTTTTTTTATATATAAATTAATTAAATAAAAGTCAAGTGGGTCTCATCTTTTTTTCTTTTTTTCTCTACTGACACAATCACACAACCACCACCGTCACAAAATCACCACATCACCATTTTCGTTATCTTCATACCAAATTATAAAAGCCATCATCTTCGTTATCTTCATACCAACTCGTCGGCACCTCACCTCTGCCATCTTTCTGCCACCATCATTATTCTTATAAAACAATCTTCTTAATGAATCCGAGACTAAACCCATTAAAAATTTTCCACATTGTTGCTCCATTCCATTCAAGACCTCCAACACGGCAACACCAAATCGACAATACCTCCACATCATCACCATCCTCTCGATCTTCACATTACCACCCTAACCACTTCACGACCAAACAATCACAATGACCTAAACCATAAATCTCTGCACCCAAATCACTTCGTAAAAAATCTGAATCGTGACTCGAACCTTAACATATAACCACGACCCAATTCACTTTGAAACAAATCCAAACCACGACTGAAACCATCTCTACCATATAAAATCGAACATAACTCTGAACAATACACATAAAATCAAATAGATCCACAAGCCATCACTATAAATCCGAATGTGATTTAAGATGTTTGTTTTTTCAGTCAATGTATTAGGTGACTTTGATTTGATTAATGTTGAAATGTTTTGCATTTAAATTTATGAGTATTTTATATTGTTAATTTTGTAGTGATTATAGTATTTGGTTTTGACTTTCAAAGATGTAGATGGTGTAGGAGCAGACATATAAGTAAGATAAAAGAGAGAGAATCAAGTGTCGGTTGTTTTGTTCAGATTTGGATGATTAAAATAAATTAATTGATGACGTGGATAAGTAGCCGGTCATATTGGTGATATTGACACATAACTAACAAGTTCGTTGGTCTAGTAAGGACAAATTTAGTTTTTGTCATGTCGAGGACATTTTGAAAGTTTTTGTGGGTATTTTTCTTCCGACTTTTACCCTTAGTTATTTAATTTCTACGACTTTTTTATACATGGGGTTGTATTTTGGTGTTTATTTATGAAGTCTATGTGATCGCAGCAAACATATATGTTTTCGTAAGACGTGCACATATGTTTCAATGAATTTGACGAGAGAGCGCAATGTGTACATATATTCTTGGAAGGCGTGCAGATATGTTCTTCGAAGACGTGCATATATGTTCTGATGAATTTGATGAGAATGTGAAGAGGGCACACATGTTTTTAAATTGTGTGCATATTTAATTATTTGTATTTAACAAGATACTTGTACATGAATTGTGTTTGAATTTATATCAAGTTTTGTGTATACTATTTGAAATTTTTAGATGTTACATGTATATATTTAAATTTAGGTCATAAATTTAGAAGATCAAAGAATGTACA